>CAUJRU010000885.1:0-272129 GCA_963277665.1 Viscum album
TAATTTTAAGGTTATGTCCCTTGTTAATCTTAATTTCACTCTAATTATTGTAATTAATTTTAATAAATTTCACTAATATTTTTGGTCAAAAAATAAGTTGATATTATTAAACATTATAAATTATTGTAAATAAAAATATGAAATCCATTTTTCCAAATTACAATCAAATAATTTGATGAAATTAATTTAAATTTAATCCTGGAGACGGGATGACAATGTTGGTTTTTAAAGTAAAAACATTCAAAAGTTTACTTAGTTTTTATATTCAATTTCAATGTGAAATTTATTCAAATTACCTAAATTGGATTAATGGATAAATAATTTATATAAGGAGACTTTAAAACCTAATTAAAATATAATTTAACATGATAAATAAATTAGAAAAAAAAGTATCTTTGAATTAATCTTCAGTATTTTTCACTATTCATTAAAAAAATGAAAATTCCAAAAAAAAACCAAATATTCACCCTAATATATTTTTTTTTGTTTCAATTTAGAATATTATTTTTTATTATCACATATAATATTGATAAAAGTTCCAATAATTGGATTTTAAATAGGTTCTCCATTAAAAGGTGGGAAAAGTGCCTTTATAAAAATATTGATTTTTATGAAAAATATTGTGTTTGTTCTTCTCTTATGTTGATCAAATATATTGGATGAATATAAAAAATATTTTATTGAATATATAACATATATATTTCTTTAATATCATTCTATTATTGTAATTATCTTAATTTATTAGGATAAAAAAACTTCGTGAGTATAAAAATATTTTTCTATAAAAATATTTCTTTTATTTTCAATTACTTCTTATATCCCTTTTTAATTAATTTGAAACCAATTAATTAATTTTATATCTTATGTAAACCACATATTTCTCATAAGTTATTTAATAAAATTCATAACTATTAATTTAACAGCTAAGTCATATCTTATTATATTAAATAATTATATTTTAATAATATATTTTTGTTTAGTAAAAATCGGTAATGTGTGTAATAGAAGTCATTGGAGAAACTCATTATTGGGTCTGACACACACTAACTCGATATCATGTACATTTCAAGATATATAGAATCTGTAAAATCTATTTAAAATAGTCAATATATATTAAAGTATTATGATATTATATTCCCCTATGTGTTTGGTGTTTTATGTAACACAATCTTAACTTGGTGTTGCATATAACACATTCCAAACGTAGTTCATTCATATAAAAAAGATATATTTCTTTAGGAAATGAACAATATATACAAAATATTAAATTAATTCAAAAAAATAGTTCACAAAATCTTGAGTTCTTAAGTTTACTCCCCTTAAAATGAATTTTCCCTCAAAATTTATCAATGTTATTAATGGTTTAATACTTGAAAATTCCTATCATAGAAACCCACATTATAAAAAAAACAAAAAATCAATTTCAAAAAAGAAATTTGGAAACATAATGGTTACCCAATGTAACCTATAAATATGTTTCCATATAAGAGAACATTTATTTGGATGGGAAAACATGGACATGTAAGGGAAATCAAACGATCATGTTCTGATAGAGAGTGATAGAGAACATTGATCAGTAGAAGTGGGTGATCAAAAACCCATAAATCTAGGATGATATATGGGGTCATTTTATTCATACATAATGAATGGACTAGGATATTTCTTCAAGATCTATTTTTTAAATATGAATAACTTTTACAAGAAGATATATTGACTTTATTTCAGCATGATCTCACCATTTGGTTATTCCTTTACCACTTTCCACTTCATCCCTTACTCAAAAAATGAAGGTGAATAATTCATTCTTGAACAAATAAAATATCATGTGATCCATAAATAGAATGATAAATATGTCCTTTTTAATTTTTTTATCATAACTCAAAAATGGTTAGAACAAGTTATCCAATAAGCATAGACCCTGATATAGTGAGATAATAAATTAATCTCTGAAACATAATCTGATGTTTAAATTATAACATCCTAAAAATAGTTAACATCATAACCCTTATAGAAGATAAAAATCCAAAACATTAGAAAGAGATCACTAAATTATCTTCACATTGATCCCCCATATATCAAAAATTGACCCTTGGTTGTCACATTTTAAACATTTGAATGCCCTCATCGTATATTCTCTTGAAACACGGTAATACCCTAAATTACTAAATATATATTGGAAAACATGCATTATTATTTATTCCAAATATTACTAGAAATATTTCTTAAATTCAAGATATTGTAAACATTATTCACAATAAAACAAACCACATTTTCAACAAATCCATAATCGATATTAAGGTGATCGATACTATAAAATTTACTTTTTGAAAAATAATCATCTCTTTATATAATATAAACACAATTTCCTCTACATCTTGAACATAGTAAGGGTTATGTTCCCTTAATCAATATATCACCTTTTCATTAAATAACTTTTCTGAATCTTCATCTTAATTCAAAATATACTTTTAAATCCCTAATTTTTTTAAAAGTGTGATGCTTTAGTCAAATACCAAAACACAATTTATTTGCAAATAAAGTAGTAAATACATAATTATAAAGGAAGGAATCATATTATAATCCCTTTCATAATAAGAAAGAAGATCAACATGCAAATCATCCATCCAAGTGTTGCTCTGGTTGATTCCCATATTGGCAAGGCCATCAGCCACCTTGTTCGCTTCACAAAAGGCTTGTGTAGCATTGTAGTTGATCCCCAAAAGCGAAGAGAGGCATCTCATCAAAAGGGTAGTGAGCGGCCAAGCATGATTCACAATGCCGTTACAAATTTCCTGGACAATTCTAGTTGAGTCACTTTCAAACCAGATGTTTTTCCATCCTTTTGGATTGATGTAGTCCACATCATAAATCATAGCCATCATTTCTGCCTCCTAGTATGAGGACATGCAATAACTGCTAAAGAAACATCCTTGGAACCGCCCAAGGAAGTCCAAGAATATGGCTCTACAACCAGTAGGTTTAGGGTTTCCTTTTGAGGCTCCATAAACGTTAACTATAATCTATCATGGAAGCCGAGGTTGCCTAAAAACCTCAAAAGTGCGGCCCAGTTGTCTATAGAGACGATCCACATTGAGTCTATGAAGGATCACAAAATCACCAACAGAATTGTCACAAAAATATTTTTGGATTGACGCAGCATCTGATATAACAATTAGAATTTTCATACAAACTGCATGATGACTGAATGAGTATTTATTATGTATAATGGCATTTCGAGCATACCATATAATGTGAAGGAGCTCAGAAACTGCTGCTAAGAAAAGATTCTAGATTTCTTGTGAAGATTCAAGGTCCACACAACAAATTAATTGAGCACAAATAGAGTTAGAGTGTAACCATATGCATCCAATTAAGTCAGTAATGAAATTCTAGAGAGCAGAGGCTTTAACACAAGATAAAAATAGATGATTAGCATCTTTCCTGTGTTGAAAACAAAAATTAAACTGAGAACAAAGTTGGATTCCCAATGATTGCAAAAAAATCTCAGTGGGAACACGATTATGAGAAATACGCCAAATAAGATTGAGTCATGAAGGTTTAATCTAGGGATTTGAAATTTTTGTTAACCAAACAAAGTTGATATCAGGAGTAGAGAAATTATTCTTGTAATAAATTTTTGAATCAAGGACCCCTTTGTGAGCTGGTTCCTAAGTAAGAAAATCGTCATCATTAGAGAAAGAGTAATTATCAACAATACTCATGACGTTTTCAGGAAAATTAATGTGACCAGATTGGATGACATCCCTTATAGTACGATTGGTGTTGACCAGAGAGGAGTTATGGGTAACATCGATATAAGCGGGGTACCAGACCAGTTGTCCAACAAACAATTTAAGGAAGAATCCATACTAACTGTCCATCTAGAATTAACCATAATATTTGTAAAGGACTGCTTAATGGAGGGCCATATGGATGATTGGATATAGCTCCAATTACCTTTTTTGAGCTTGTGAAGGAATCTTTCTTTAAATAATGCAGTGGAATCAGAATTGTTGTTGACCAGTCTCCATATAAGCTTATCTTGAAGAGCGTTATTAAAGAGCCAAAGTTTTTTTATTCCAATACCACCATTTTCTATGGGTTTGCATCATTTAGACCAGGGAATGGTAACAAGTTATATTTCAAGAATTCTTCTGGTCCATAAAAAAATTCATAATTTAAACATTAATTTTCTTGAGGAGACCACCAGGCCATTTGTAGATCATCAGGGAGTAAACCAATTTTGACACTGGTGGATTTAACTAAACAAATCCTTCCAGCCATGGAGAGATATTTACCCTTCCAAGCAGACAACTGGCTAACCACCTGATCAATAATTGGGGAAAATAAAGTGGATTTAGGCTGAAACCAAAAAATAGGCACCCAAAGATAAGTGAAGGGGAAGGATCCTTCCTTAATATCTATAATATTGATGATGTCATTTTTTTTACTGGGAGAGAAATTTTTACTTAAGAAAATAAATTATTTATTCCAGCTGATTGATTGACCTGAGAGATCTTCATAGTGAGCTAAAACATTTTTAAGACTTAAGATATTTATCTTATCTCCTCGAATAAATAAAATGATATCATCGGCATAAAAAAGATGAGTAGGAACAATAATATTTCCAGCCACACGAATGGGATGAAGTATTTTTTGAGAAACAAGTTTAGTGAGAAGTCAACTAAGATAATCTTCAGCTATGGAAAAGAGAATGGAGGATAAAGGATCACATTGTCTGACCCCTTTTGAGCATTTAAAATAACCCTTAGGGGATCCATTAACAAGTATGGAGATATGAGACGAGTGAAACAAAGTATGATTCCTACTGATAAAAAAGCACAGAGAACTTTGAAAATAATGTTCCAGTCAATGGTATCAAAGGCCTTACGAATATCGAGCTTGATGGCAACATTACCTCCTCTGTTCATTTTTTTCATAGTGTTCATGGATTCAGAAGAAAGGAAAATGAAATCTTGAATAGATCTTCCTTTGATAAACCCAAATTGGTTCCAGGAAACAATTTTTTGACAAATAGAAGTGATTATATTAGAAATAATCTTAGAGATAATTTTATAAAGGGTGTTTATAAGAGCAATGGGCCAGAAGAGATGAATTTTAGAGGCATTGACCACTTTGGGAATTAAGGAAATGAATTGATAGTTAATACCATGAGGGATAACTCCATTAGTGAAAAAGGATATGACAATTTTACAAATATCCACATGAATAATCTCCCAGTGAAGGTGAAAAAATCCATTATTAAAACCATCATGGCCTGAGGCACTATCAGGTTTCAGACTAAAGACGGTGTACTTGATTTCGTGATCAAAAGGAATGATACGAAGAGAAAGGTTGTCTTCCTCTGTCACCAAGTCTGGGATAACCTCAGGCAGAAGCTTCTTATTGATGGGAGATCCATTAAAATTATTTTCAAAATAAGAGACCGTGTGATTAGAAATAGCCTCCTCTGAGTCTAGGAGGGTTTCATAAACCCTTAGAACAGAAAGAGGGCAGGAGACTATTCTTATTCTTTGAAGAGAATTATAAAACATAGTATTACGATCACCATCCGAAAGCCATTTGGCCTTAAATAATTTCTTGCGAATGTTATCCTTAAGAACAAGAAGCTAATTCAATTTCATAGAGATATTGGTTTCAGCCTGAGGATCCAACAGAACATTAGAGCAAGTGGTATTGTTTTGAATGTGGGTGAGTTCATTATCAAGATCTGTTATGTCTATGTAAAAATGTTTATATTTATCACTACACCATTCCTTAAGAAAAATTTTAAGTTGATTTAATTTGAAAATGTAGGAAAACACATCTTCTTGATGTTTCATAGACCTCCATAAATATTTCTGATGACCATTCATTGTTGAATCTGAAGGGGGGAATTTATTTTGGCATTCTAGATGTGAGGCTGACTAAAATGGGATGATGCTCTAAATTGAGTTGAGGTAAGGTATTACTGGAGATGTTGTCTGAGTAATCTAGGGAATGTACGTTAGCTAGATCTTTATCCTATTTGATGGAAACTATCCTATTATAGTGCCTTCGATACCAAGTATATTTGGAACCAATGAGATTAATCTCTAATAGGTTGTAGTCCTCAATAGCCGCTCTAAATTCCCTCGAATAGATGGAAGATAAAGAAGGGGAAATATTTTCTCTTGGATAGATAATAGCATTGAAATCTCTGAGCACAATCCAAGAACCATGAATGATGCTAGATAAATCCATGAGTTCTGTCCAAAGGGTCCTATGGTCCTGATATCTATTGATAGAATAAATCATTGAATTTTTTTTTCATTATAATAGAAATAAAAAGTGATCATTGGTTCCAAATAATGGAAAGTTTTAACATTCTTCAAAGATTCATGATTAAAAAACTAGAGAGATTCAACAGCCAACCCTGTTTTATAAGCACCTAAAAATTTATAACCAAAAGAGAAAAGGTGTCTGAAACTCATAGAAAAATTAATTTTAGGCTCAGCTAATGAAAAAAGTTTAGTTTTATGAGTTAGAATAAAATGCTTAAGAACATCAAAAGTGTCAGGTCCTGCAATGCCCTGACAGTTCCCAAAAAGGAAATCCATTAAAACCCGTTGTTGGGGAAGAGCCCCCATTTCCTTTATTAGGTCCCCTAGATCCCTTCTTCCTTCTTGATATTTTAGGATTTTGGGAAGAAGGTTGATTGGACTTCATATCCTGCTTTCTCATAGAAGAAACATAAGTTTTTTTAGTAGCACATGATATAGGAGTGGTCTGTTCCTGAACCAAAGAGGTCACAGGCTTATGGGAAACTATTTCCATAGGCTGTGAGTTAGGGGTGATCACAATCTGGTTGCTAAAAATCTGATCAGGGGTCAAAGAACCCACTGCCCAATTAGTAACCTCGGGGTCTTCTTCAGAGGCCCCATTTGGGGACCTGTCAATGGCAGTGAGTTGTTTCGGGTGGGTTGGTGAGATGATAACTTCCTCAGATTTATTATTAGGAGGAAGAGCCATGATTTGAAAATCACTTTAAGTTTTTTTCAGGCCATCCAAGAAAGATTTAGAACATTTACCAGATAAAGTAGGTGAGTTATTAACCTGGGAGTTGGAATGTTCTGTATTTAATAGAGGGAAAGTAGTAGTACCTAGGATATCCACCCAAGTTATCGAGGAAGCATCTGCCCTATGAAGAAGAGCATCATCACTATTGTGATTGTCACTTATAGCTCTAGGCGAATCTTTCTCCTTATATAGATTCATAAAAACACAGGTCTAGAAAACTCCAGTGGGAACAACCATGGGCTCTCGAATCAAAACTTGATCATAGCCTGCAACATCATATGAGTCCATCTGATGTTGCTTTCAACCATCCAGTACAGGCTTCTCAATATCCTTAAGAATGTCATGATTCACATCCATGTTTTCCTCCTCCTCTCCCAAATCTTCCCAGGTATTCCTCGAGCTCTCACCCAATAATGTAGTTTTTTAACACATACCCCAGGCCTTTTATTAGGTATATCTGGAGGATCAGTAGTAGTAAGCTTGTCATTTCTATGTCTACGCACCTTTTTCCATCCATCTTGAGCTGGTAGGGACACTTGACTCTTAACTATATGACATTTATGTACCGAATGTCCAACAATTTTTTAATACTCACAATAAGGAGGCATGGACTCAAACTCAGTTCTAATTTCAGTATTATACTCATTCGCATTGAAAATTTTGACATCCAGATTCTTTTCTGTGATATCGACCTCCACCATAACCCTTGTATATAAACCAAGATCAACATTCAAAGTTCTCTGGTCTATCTTAAGTGGGGTTCCAATGCACGATGATATATCATTCAGAATTTTTGGGTACTAGAATTACCAACTGAATCCATGTATCCTTACTCAGATTTGCACCAAAGTGTTCTTCGAGTTGTATGGGTTGAACATATAGTCCCACACCGAGATGCGAAGAACATTTGGTTTGAGTTGAAGGCTTACGGTCTTCTAAACTAGATCAAGATAATCCTACAATTTGAGTAACATATGGAAGTAGCCTTTGCCGATTGGAATAATTTTTCAGTCGGAAAAAACTTATATTGAAAATAATTAAATATTTCATGATTTATATAACATAATATTTGAATTTCAAAACATAAATACATCATTTATATAGATTTATTCATAAAATTATTACTCAAGGTTCGTTATCTTATTCTATATTAACACTTTTCTATAATATTATATATTAATTATATCTTAAGGTTCCTCAACCGTAATGTAATCATGCTTCTTTATTTTAATGTAAATAGCACTAGAAGAATATTACATTCCTTTCACATCTTGTTTGTGGTATCCATATATTCAAAAAATATATCCAATTCACATACCACATTCTTGATTCTATTCATGAGGTTACACTTTGGAAATAAATTTGTATAATTCCAATACTTTCAACATCTAAAACCTTCAATATTAACCAAGTTACTTCTAATTCATGCTATTGATTAAATCTATAAATAACAGGGTTATAAATAAGTATCATATTAGATATCCACATAATCACTAAAAAAATTACTCATAAGATGTCTAAATAAAGACACCTAATTATTTAACCTATGAAACCTTAGGTTTATCTGTGATTATTCAGAGCCAAATTATTTTTAAATTCTTCACTATATTTCATGAAGAGTTTGTTAATTCCTAAAGTATATCACCTGGGAGTGTCAAACAAGGTGCACAGTAAGTCTTGTTTTCGTGTAATAGGTTACACTGAGTCAGGCCCGACACACCTTGTTAGAGTTTTTACTCATTGTTTCATCTGTGGTAGAACCACATCCACTTGTTGTATCTAGATATGGATGTATTTCTAGGAAACCACTCAATCTTTCCTTTAAAAAAATTCCAGGATATTTTCCAAAATGTTAACTCATCCTTATACCTATCCTTAGAGACATACCTTGACATATCCTTATAAATATACCTAAGAATATCATGAAAGTTTTCTAATAGTAGTTTCTAATGATTGAATAACCTTTTTCTATAATACCAACTACAATAACCCTCTCTTTTTATAAATCAACATCACATAACGTTTTTGGAAAACTTAAAACATTATACAAATAGTACCCTAAGGAACGCATATGTCTAGTTCCTTTGGAATAATGTAATCATAAACACTGGTACATAAGTGAATTACACCATCTCAAACAATGTTATTAATGTATTTTAACATTCTTAGAAACATCATACTTAAAACATATCTTCATTACCTGGGAAAGGAATCATAAAAATGGGTGAGATCAGAAGATCAGTAAGGGTAAATAAAAGATGCATGTAAGAATAAACATGATCATAGGGGTATGAGAACATGATCATAACATTATAAGATCATACCCCACATATCATAAGATCATAAAAATGAATCATGCCATAAATCTAGGTAGTCCAAAATACATGAATCATAAGGAAATAAAGAACATAATACATAAAAGCATAACATAGAAATAATACATGGAATTGTGGAAGACATATAAGAATATAAAATCACTTCCATAGTAGTCAAGTAATTATTTCCAAGTCCATAATACTAGTACGGTTTCACTTCCCATACTAACTTGGTGTTTATTGTTTTCTTTAATGTACATCTCAGTAGTATGATTTCACTCTCTGTACCATCTTGGTTGTCATAGCTTACTCCCATAGACATCTTAGTTGTCAAGGTTAACTCACAAGACCATATTAGTCAATATAATGAGATATAAATCTTTACCTAATTCTTTTTAAGAAGATATAAATCCAAAACAACTCATTATAAAATCATAAATATGTTTTTCACAAGATCATTAATAAACATGTAATTATATCATAATACATGGAAAAGAGACATGTTTCATACTCATTTCATCAAAGAATAACCTGTGAAAAGAAGCATGTTTCATACACATATACCCCATGAAATAGTGTTGATTTGTTAAACATCATTCCATAAAGTGTAAAACTTTTAGAGACTGAATATGAATGGAAAAATTGTATCATTTCCCAGAAAGGTATGGTTAACATTAACAGATGTCATCTTAGATGGAAAATAATTTTGAAAGATCCTTTAAAATGATTTGTTGAAAAAAATTTCCTTTCTCATTTGAAAAGTTATTTTGAAAACATAAAACCTTTTAACATAAATTTTCTTTAAAAATAAACTTCAAAACATATAAATGGGTCTATAAAACATTTGAAAATATTTTTCCTTGAAATATTTTTAAAATTATTTTCTTCAAAAATAATTTGAAATATTATAATAAAATATTGAAAACATTTTAAAACCCTTTTTATAAAAAATAGACTTGAAAAATTATATACAAATTTTGAAATAATTTTAATACATTTCATTGAAAGTTGAAGTTTCCTAATATATACGGGAATCTTATAAAATTACTTAAAACATGTTTGATCATAATTTTTTTTAAAATACATTTATTTGAAAAAAAAATTAATTTGAAAAAATTTATAGATTATTAAGAAAAACATTTTATTCAAAAATAACCTTGTAAACTTATAAATTAATCTTCTAGGAAATTAAGGTCATGATGGTGGGTATGTTTGTACATGTCGAACATTCATTTTTCACCTTAAATGTTTAGAAAAGTGGCTTCATTGGAAAATGACAAGAATATTACTTTTTAAACTATTTTTTAAAAAGGTAAAACTTGGTAAAAATTTACTTTAAACATTATAGGATAATATTTAAACACTTTTTAAAACCTTTTAGAGAACATTGTTTTTAAAGAATATAGATTTTCAACTGAATAGAAAGATATAACCCCATTTTTAGGAATTTTTTATTAATTATATTAGGTAGAAATGTGCATAAAAATTTAAATATTACATGGATATGACATTATTATTCATAGTTTAATAAAATTCATGATGGTTTATGATATATAGATCATAATATTTAATCAATGTATGTATAGTCATAAACAATTTTGATAAACAATGAGATTGTTTCAATAAACCCTTACCACTTGGAAACATTGAATGATACAACTCATTTAAGAAAATAAAATTACATGGAGACTTAAATTTCTTAAAAAATAATTATATTAATTATATAACATGTAAATTGGAATCATATACACCTTGTTAATGAACACAGGTGCATAACAAAACATGTGTCTCAAAGAAGGAAATTTGAGACAATATTACTTTTTCGATTTGGTAACTTTTGATCCATAAATAAAATGAAATAAATATCATAAAATGGATATTTAAATACATATAAATTTATTTAAAATAATATTATAATACATCCATGGTATGTATATACACCACATAAAATAAATGAGTGGTCTATAAGGCATGTTTCTCACAGAAATAAAAAGTGAGATGAAATTCCCTTAACTTATGTCTTGAATCTCTCTGTACTCAAACAAACCTTCTATATAATAAATATATATTTATTATAAATATATTAAAGAACCATATTATTATATATAATATCATATATTATTTTATTATTACTTTATATTATGTTCTTATTATCAATTCTATGTTAAGTTTTCACTTTGGGTAATATCTTCTTTGTTCTTTGTAATTATTTTGACTTATTATTCTTTATTGTCTTACTTAGATCATGATTTAATCACATAAATAATATAAAAAAGTATTTAAATATCATATATATTTAGTATATGTGTTTTTATAATAACATAAAAAATATATTAAGATGAAATTGAATACACCGTTCATAGAGATGGTAAGGTGTACGTTCACATGAACAATGTTTCTGTTTTATTTTCATGTTGAAATAAAGTAAATAACATATATGAATATATTTATATAATATAATTATAGTATAATAATTATTATATATATATATCATCTATTTTCACTTAACCCATAATTTACACATTCCCTGTAATGTATGAATGAATCACATTGCTTTGAGGAGGCGGTAGTCCACATGTCAACAAACGATGTTATCATATTTACACAAGATGGAAAATATAAAGGTATGTGTTATAAAATAATTAAATAAAAAAATAAATAAAATAAAATAAAATATATCATATAAAAGAATAGTATCCATCATAATTCCCAACCATGGAAGGTGGTAAAGGAAAAATGAACAATCATCGTTTAGAGAGTCAGTAGTTCTCCGTACACATAAACAATATGTTTTTTGACCAATTATATGGAATTGTGTGTAAGTGTAGTTTGAAACAATAGATTGAAAAAATATAAGTATATTTATGATATTGTTTTTGTTTAATATTCATGGAATAAGGATAGTTTAGGGTTTGGAGAATGGAAATAAAGCTAAAGATCTTGAGAAAAGAAGTTACCTCTTATTTGGGTAACTTCTTTTCGTTTTCACCAAAGGGATTCCTTGGATGGGTCTATGCATAAGGAGAGGATTATAGGAAGAGTTTAAAGATTTTTAGGATATATTTTGGAATATATTTTATGTGCCAAATTTTCTTTAAATGTATAAATAAGTGGGAGGATAGGATGCCTTTTTATAGTGGAGGATGATTGTCACTGTTGTAAATTATGGAAAAGGGAAGTCCAAATATGTTTTTTCCATTGCATGTGGCTCAAATAATGGAAAAAATGAAATACAATTGAGTATAGGGTCTCAAAATGTACATAAAAAGGAATTTTGTAAACTGATTAGGTTATCTTGGCCCTTATATTTAAGGTTCAGTCCCTTGTTAAGCTTAATTTCACTTTAATCGTTGTAATTAATTTTAATTATTTTCTCTAATATTTTTGGTCAAAACTAAGTTGAAAATATTAGACATTATAAATTAGTATAAATCCAAATATGTAATTCATTTTTCCAAATTTCAATTATGTAATTTTAAGAAATTAATTTAAATTAAATCCCGTAGAAGGGATGACAATGTGGGTTTTTAAAGTAAAAACATTCAACAGTTTGCTATGTTTTTATATTCAATTTAAATGTGAAATTTATTCCAATTAATTAAATTGAATTATTGGATAAATAATTTATATAAGGTTATTATAAAAACTAATTATAATATAATTTAACATGACAAATAAATAAGACAAAAAAGCAGTTTTGAATTAATCTTTAGTATTTTTAATTATTCATTAAAAAATGAAACTTCATAGAAAAATATAAAAATGACACCCTAAAATAATTTATTATGTTTCCATTTAAAAGATTAATTTTATTTTTAAATATAATATTTTAAAAAATTCCAAAAAATCGGATTTAAAATAAGTTCTCCATTAAAAGGGAGTAAAAGTACCTTTATAAAATATTGATTTTTATGTGAAATATTGGGTTTGTTATATTATAATATTTATCAAATAAATTGGATGAATATAATAAATTTTTTATTTAATATATAATATATATTTCATTAATATCATTCTCTGATTTTAGTTAATTTAATTTACTAGGATAAACAATTTTGTGAGTATAAAAATAGTTTTCCATAAAAATACTTACTTTTTATTCAATTGGTTATTATATCTATTTCTAATTAATTTGAAACCAATGAATTAATTTTATATTTTTTTTAAACCACATATTTTCATAAGTTAGTTAATACTATTCATAACCATTAATTTTATGGCTAGTTTATATCTTATTATATTAAATAATAAAATTTTAGAAATATATTTTTGTTCCGTAAAAGTCAATAATTCATGTAACACAAGTCATTAAAGTTAATAATTTTTTTTGGGATTCACATAAACTTGATAAATCATTCATTTAAAGATATATATTATATATATAATCTATTATAATTATAAATATATTGTAAAGTATTAGGGTATTATATTCCATTATGCGCTTGGTGTTGATTGTAGTGCAATCTTAACTTGGTGTTGCATATAACACAATTCAAACAAAAACATTTCATAAAAAAATCTATATTGTTTCATGAAATGAAATATATCTACAAAATATTAAATTAATTCAAGAAAAATATGTCACGAAATCTCAGGGTGTTACATGAGGACCCTATGTTTTGGTTCTAGTGTTTTTTCAATTATCTATTTTATTTTATTCTATTCCATTGATCATTAAATTTTTCATCATGTAAATATCAAATCAATCATCGATCATAAAAAAATAAAGTTAAGTCATTTTCCATCCACCACTTCCACTATGCATGGAATATACAAGTTTTACTAAAGCGTGGTTACATAATTATTTATAATTATTTAAATGTTATTGATTGATTTATGATTTTTTTGTTAATTTTAAATTCAAGTAAAATCATTATTTAATAAAAATATTAAAATATGATCCTCTTTCTCTTAATCATCACAAATAGAATCAAATAAATTAATTTTATGAATGAAATAAATTCAAATAACTCATTTAGAGGTGACATGTAGTCTTTCCAAAAAATAGAAGAGGATGCAATGTGTAACCTGAAGGTACATATAATGTACGAATGTTTACTGAACCTTGAATTAATCTAAAATAAATTCTATCTTTTTGAATGGATTATGAACGTTGAATTTAATTACACACCATGTGTTGACTAGGTCATCATAGAGTACAATCATACTGATTATGTGTTAGGTAACATCTACAAACTACATATAGTTCTTTAGTCACAGACAGACCACGTGTCTTCTTACACTGCCTACATGAATGGTGTCCATGTAACTCAAAGACCACAAACCTTTTATCCCATATACATGTCGTGTACTCAAATAGTTTATAGGGAATGGTTACATGCTGTGTCCCTTGGTACATTCCATAAATAGACTGTGATAACAATACATGACTTGTAGCTTGAATGTAGATTCCTTGTACTTTCACCAAATTACATAGAATTAAAAATTAATTTATTATACTTCTTAAAAAATATCTACATGTGTTTTATTCTCCCTTTAAATTGATATTACTTTCCATGTTATTAGTTATATATATATATATTAAATGTATAATCAATTTTATGTGCAATGTTCATAACTGTGTATCATGTATAAGTTTTAATATAGTTATAACTCTATGCACATTTAAATATAACATGCTATGAAATTACTATGTATTCTATGTTTTCAAAAAGTTGATAATACAGGTTGTTAAATTACATGATTTTTCTTATATTTTAGAACCCACATGAGTAAACAATATAAAAATATAATACGCATTGGGTAGTTCAGACAGGTACTCATCGTGATTCCTCCATTGAATATTTTTGTACACAGTTAATTTTAAATAAATTTATTTATTTTTTAAATTATAATGTATGAAAATATGAATAAAATTTGAATTATAATTAATAAAAATTAATTGATTAATTAATGAAGATAATTAATAGATTGGATCATGTCTTATCTAAGAAGGAATGATTAGAATTGAATGATAATTTTAATAAATTTTTTAATTTTTAGCATGTATATAGATGATAATGATCATAGAAAAGACCTTTATATGTGATTTATTTCTTTTAATTTATTCTTGATTTAAATTTTTGGCCTTTTTTTCATCTATTATATCATTTTTTGAGGGCTTGTGTGGTCATGGTTTCTTTTATGTAAGCCGATTAACCAATCCTTTGGCCCCCATAACCTGTATGTGAGTAAAAGAAAATGAAATGGATGGAGATCCCTAGTTATTTGAGGAGGTTCATGTTTGAATTTTAGGGGAAAATTATAATATAGATACATAGGTGGATAGGTGGAGAGTTTCAACATGAACCATAAATGGTTCAAGGTGTTTTTTACCTAGGTTGATAGTTTGTTCACCATCTTCATAATAAACTAGCCGTTAGTAAAAGCTATTGATCACACCATGTTATTATTTTTTTATTAAAATATTCCATGTTATTTAATTATGGGTGTTTTTTTGTGATCACATTAATTAATGAATTGATAACAATGCATCATAGAACTAAAATAATCTGGGTTATATTCGAAAATTATCTAACACATGGTTAATGGAATAAGTAAATAAGATAATATTAACAAGAATTTAATAATTTTAATTATTATTAATTTTACACATAATGATAATGTCCCTAAATTATATATATCAGGTTTGTATAGAATTCCACTACTTAAGTTAAAATAAATCCATAGTTCAAAGTGCTTGACCAGCTAAAGTTTGGGTGCTTCTAATTATCAGGGAATTATAACATGAATTTTTGGACAGACATGAGTTTTTTCACATCAAGGGATGACTTCAAAAGTAATAATTCATGTTTATAAGAGGAAAAGTTTGGGGATTTTTAGTTTAAGGATTTCAGGATTGGGGATTCCACTCATCATATCTTGTAACTTTGAGTTAATGTAGTTGGAATTTGGAATGCCAACCTAAAACCATTAAAATTGCTTGACCGAATAAATATGAGGTGATAAGAACATGAATTTGGATCCTTACCTATAACTTACCAACACCTCAGATAGTAAATGGTGATCATTTTTTGTGGTTCAATTGGTCTAATGGGTTTCATCCCCATATGCCAGAGGCAACCAACAAGAAGTAAGGGTCTATGATTTTACAGTGGGAAGAATATACCCTCATGATTAGAGTAAGAAATATTTATCATTAATGAATAAAATATGGTAGTGTAATATCAACCTAAAATAGAATATATAACATCCAAAAAACAACAACAATAACAATAAATGACAAGGGAAGCATCATATACAAAATGATGAGTATGTCATATATCAATAAAAATACAGGCATAACAAGCAACAAGTGTCCATAAATATGCATGTATCAAAAGTAAAAAAATTATGGAAGATTGTCTCTAGATATCATCATGATCTATAACTTAGTCCTATGATCCCCTAACCCTATGATAAGATCACTCAGGAACCATCAAGAGGGTTATTTTTCCTTTCCATACATGTATCTATGATATCTAGACAAGTACCAAACGACAACCCAAATAGTTTGTGAGATACCACTAAGCGGGCCACCACCAATGATGTCTATAACATGTAAAAAATACGAATATATTTTGATGTAGTGTTCATTTATAATAAGAATAAAAATAATAAAAGTAGAATTGGTATTTTATATTATACTAAAAATCACTATGATCATTAAAATGTTAATAAGGTCTCACTATAAGGAAAAGTGAAGCATCATCAGTGAAATATTTTGGGTAATCATGTATCAAAAGTATATGGAATTAGACCTAAGGAAAATGACCTGGCTGTCCTATTCAAAACCATGGAGCACATCAATATAAAGCAAGGTAATTACATGGGTGGATCCCAAGGATCATGTCTAAGGTGGTCCATTAAATCCATATGCAACATTTGAAAATCAAATAACTCTAGTGGGTCATCAATTCCATATTGAAAACCCCCTCATCAATTCCATAGAGTGTGTATCCTCATTTGTGTAATACTATGTGTCCTACATCACTTCAATAATAAAACATCCATTACAAAAATAATTTATATTAGGGTCAAGGGACCATATCAATTTATAATCCCATTGTTATTTAACTCATCATAACCAATTCATAACCCATTTCTTAATCATACACAGGACATGAGATTCTCTATTTCATTCCTTTCATATAAAAATTAAAATGTTTTTTAAGGTTCCTATAACCTTTAATAGTATATTCTATTTTAATATTCAAATCTCAGTAAATAAAATAAATATTAACTCACCGAAAGTGTAATATTTACATGGGAAAAGGGAAGAACCCACCTCATGAGTGGTTTGGGTTGAGGTCACCAACTAAAAACCATGTATAAGGGTTTCAGGGATTATCTTAATCAAGAATTTGAAATTTGATTTTTTTGGTTATTAATTTAGGAAGAAACACCTAGAATGTCAAGTATATAGAATAATGACAACATTGTATTAACAACCAGACATTTAAGGAAAAAAGGTATAGACCAGCTACCTTATACCTATTGAGGAATACTTATCTAGTACCAAGATTTAATTTAGTCTAAATCAAAATAAAATTGAATAATAGAAAACAAAACCCTTAAAATAGATCATAAGAACTTTCAGGATAACAAAACCTCTTATGGAGATGAAATAGAAGGAAGGAAGCATGAGGTGCCACCACCTATGCTAGGGAGTTATCCTCTCACTGCTTTTAGTCTTTGAAGCCTCTTCACCATCCGAAATCCATTTGTGATTCCTTCTATCACATAAGATTGAAATCAATTAATGAAATGGGTTTATCCCCATTAAAACATAGGAAGGAACAAACTAAAAAACCCAAAAAATTAAGAGGCAAACAATTTGGCTGCACAATTGTGCAAACCATGTTCTAATTGTGTTCCAGCTACTTTCCAAGAATAGTGACCTGCATGGTTAGGGGAACATAGTTTTTATAACTGTCCTTAACCTGTGATGTCCTTTCTATGGAGAAATGCACACCCCAAAGGGTTTTTCCAAACCATGCAACCTCTAGTGAACAATTTTTTTTCAAACCACACACCTTCCCATTTCCTCCAAAATTTAGTGTGTCAGACTTCGAACAAGCCCCAGACACTCCAAATTCCTTAAATAAGTGATTAGGAACGTTTATAAGGATAAAAAAGAGGATTAAAAGTATAATTAAAATTATTAATACCATATATAAAATCCCAATATCTTAATATATCCCTCTTTTAGTACATATCATCCCTGAGTTTCCTTTCCATGGGTGATGTGGCATCGAAAAAGAGTTTTGCCCACTTGGTATGTATACATACCTCTCTTTACCAAGTATTTCTTTCACACAAACATGAACCCAAAGCATCCAAACTATAGGAATTGAACTAACTAAAATATCATTCATTCTCTTATAATTGTGAAAATGGGATTCTGTTAAAAAGAATTCATCATTCAATTCAAAATCCTCGGAATGAAAAGCATCAGATGGGTTTACATGGTAGTATTGAAGCTGTTAATCATGAAAGATGTCATGAATATATCATTACCACTCCATTAACTGTAACTGATTGGTTTATTTCCTAAATATATCTTATATGTAAAAATTCTTGAAATAATGAGGTGACCATATCCCTTAACTCTGAATCCATCAATCCCAAGCTGAGGTGATACACACAAGAAAACATGTTCCTCAATCTCAAACTCCAAATGTCGCCAAGGGAGGTCATCATATGATTTCTGTCTGGACTGTGCTATAACCATCTATTTCTTAATCTAAGGCACCTTCTCTACAGTATTCTAAATGGGATATGGTTCAAGCGGTTCTAGCTCCCCAGCCTCTAACAAGCATAGAGGTGATTGGAATGGACTTCTATACAAGGCATCTTAGGGTTCCACATATATAGTTCCTTGATAACTGTAATCGTAGGAAAACCCAACCATTGGTATATTCCTATCCTAATAACCCACAAAATCAAGGACACATGCTCTAATAATGTCCTCTAAAATATTTCTTATGTGATCTAACTTCCCATCAATATGAAGGTGTTATGCCATGATAAAAATCACTTATGAACCCGACACCCTATGTAAACCATGCCAAAATCATGATGTAAACTAAGAATCACTATCAGATAAAATAGTATTAGGAACCTCATGAGTCCACATGATCTCACATATGTATAGTATCCCTTGATAATATACAAATAAGGTTTCCGAAATAGAAAATAATTGGTTGACCATCTTCATCCTTTCACAATGACCCATAAAACATCACTACTTCGGTGTGAACTCAGTAACCCAATCAAAAAATCAACGGATACATCAACCCATATCCACTCAGGAATAGAAAAATAATGTAAAATCTCTACTAATTGTTGGTGTACTACCTTAAACTATTGATAGGTGAAATACCACATAATAAAATCTACTACATCCTGCTTTATATCAGGCCAACTATACCGGTGGCCCAAATCATGATATATATTGACAAGACCAAAATAAAATTCCCATGTAGATTCATGATAATATTTCATCAGTTCCTCATGTACATCTATTGGGACACAAACATTACCATGAAAATGTACAATTTAATCCATTATAATGGTCCTAAAAAGTGGCAGTTCCTCACATCCCATGATCATTCTTTGTACAAAACCCTCATGAATCGATTGTTGTCTCATATTTACCCTATCTGGAAGTGTGTAATTCAATAAAAATGATGAGATAAGAGATTTCCAAGACTATCCCACACCTCTAAGTTTATACAATTGAATACGGAAAATAATTTACATTCACTACTATCCTTGCATTCAACTGGGGTTTGAGTCTTCTGACATAGAGCATCAACTACTACATTTCCTTTCCTAGGTGTGTAGGAAAAATCATAATTGAAAATATGGGGATACTCAACCTACCTCATAAGTTTATGTTTATTTCATTATGTCTAAATTTTAATTTATGGGTTTTTTGGTCTGTGAACACCACAAAAGACTCTTAAAAAATAATGCCTTCAATATTGTATGTTGTGAAATAAGGATTCCAAATCAAGATCATTTGTCAAGGAATTTTATTCATGATGAATCAACTATAAAGACCTTTATGTCATGAATCAATCCACCTACATGGAGAATTCACCTAGCCTGATGCCTAATTCATCAAAATAAATTTTATGGCTTCTTCTAGGATCTATAATAATTAGGATTAGAGCAGAATTCAACCAACCCATTAGCTCATAAAATACCTTTTCACATACTTCAGATCATATGAATTTCAAAGCATTTATATTGAATACCATGATAGGAATTACTAGACATTAAAAGTCTTGGATGAAGTGCCTATAATAAGAAAACAATCCTATTATTTTGCAGATATAAAAGTAATTTTTGGGATGCTCCCATGAAACCATAACACTCAACTTCTGTGGGTCAACATGCACATCTACCTCTGAGATGATGTGACATCATAATTTAACCTTATAAATCTAGAACTAAAATTTTCCATGCTTGGAATATAACATTTTATATCTCAGTGTAATTAGTATTATTTAAATATATTTTCATGGCCGTGTTGAGTATGGGAATAAAATATGATTTCATCCATAAAAACCACAATCAAAGAATCCATATATGAGTGGAAAACATGATTCATCAAGCCTTTGAAGATGGTTGGTGAAATAGTGAGACTGAACATCTTAACCAAATACTCATCATTGCTATATCTATGACAGAATACTATATAAGCTATATCCATCTTCTTGACATGCACCTGGGGATAACCCACCTCAAATAAAATTTTTAGAAGACCCAAGATCCTTGGAGCTAGTTGAAGTAGTTATCTATACGGGGAAAAGGATATCGATTTGTAATTTTCAAATGATTAAATTTACAGTAATCAACACACAAACAAATGATTATATCTCCCTTTTTAGTGAAAAGGACTGGTAAATTCTATAGAGTAGTACTAGATTGTATGAACCCTTTTTCATCTATTTCCTCCAGTTTCCTCTTGAGCTCCTACAACTTATCAGTATCCATCCTATAAGGAGAGATGGATACTGGTGTAGCTCTTTAAACTATATCGGTGTAAAAATATTCCTCTAAATTAATAGGTACTTCTAAAAAGTAATCTAAGAAAATTTCCTAAAAATGATCAAACATTAGAGGTAAATCCTCCTAATTCATTCCATGATCATCCAAATAAAATCTATAAGTATTGACTATCATACCACCTAGTCTATGCTACTCATGTATAGCTCGACAATCATTAACATCCCATTCACACCTATGGACATATCTATCACCCCCTATTGAAGTGATGGATACCCTATGATGATCGAAATCGAAATGGGAATGATATGAATCCAACCAGTATTTTATGAATATGAAATAAAATCCCATAATATTGAGGATAAACATATCCTATAAGAAACAATAACCTTTTATTTTGGGGGGACATTTTTGTATTGGCATACACTTTCTGATCATTCTCCCAATAGAGTATCCAGATCCATCATAAAACTGAAATAATGATTCTCAATCCAAAGGATGTCTAATGTAACCAAATAGGTAGAAGAATGATAGGTTCCCATATCAAGATGTGTATATTCTAGAGTAGAATCTACTAAGAACATACCTCACACTATAGAGGTCATGGAACTCTATTCCTTAGGTATGGGCTGTGCTGAAAATATATTCCCTGAACAGCAGACCAAAGAAACAACGTAACTACCATGACTAGGCTCACCATTCTATGGTGGTTCAATTAGTGTATCGATCACTCATCCACAAACACCACCTCTACCTAAATGAAAATAATATTCTAGATTATATCCTGATGTGAAGATGTGAATACCTCTCCTGAAAAATTGATCAATGTCAACACTCTATCACTAAATACTAGATAGAAGGTCTCGGAAACTAATGTTGATGGACAGTCCTTCCACAGGCTCGACACTCTATCACACTGGCTCCTCATGTGTCCAAGCATCCCACACTAGTGACAAAATAACAAACATATAGAATACATTCTTTACCTGGTATTTCCCTCTTGAGATATCTCAAATAATCACTTCCTTCCACCTGACAATATGGGAATGGGCCAAGAAGATGAACTACCCTAGTCTACACCCCCAACTTCCATCAGTTTATGTTCCATAATAAGAATTGGAATAACTATTTAAAATATGGTAGCGAACTTAAACATTTTCACTTGCGATTGAATATCATGATTAATACTTTCCTAAAAGAGCCTCTCCCTATATAGCTCATCAACGAGATAGATATGAACAAATAATTGCATCTCTATATAGATAACCAATTATTACTAACTGACATGGAACCATACCTTATATTCATACACTCTTTTTCTCGCTCATCCCTCAAGGACTCAGGAAAAAACAAGTCATAAAAAATAGATATGAAATCCATCCTAACTATATCCCAATTCCTATCTACCTAATTGAAGACATCCTAGCAATACTTAGTAGCTCCACATAGAATATACATCGAAATCTTGACCATCCTTCCCTGATGCATCTGTAGGTGCTCATAAATAGGCAAGGTAGTCTAAAGCCACAACTTTGTAGTCTGGGGGACACCATCCCTTGAGAATGTGGGTGGATGGTACTTCTGAAACTCAAGAATCAACTCTACCATAGTCATGGAAGGATGAGGGGAACCCTGTACAATATGAATAATGTATAGGAAACCCTCTTGAAAATGGGCATCAACACCCATTATATGTATAATCAAAGGTGCCACAAGTAGAACTACTAGAGGTTATACGGGTTTTCAAGGCCCACCACCTTCATAGCATGGTCATCACATCCCTCTAGGTGCACTACTATAGGCCATCATGGTATACTATCTCTAACAATAACAAAAACATGCTTCAGATAAGATTTGGTAATAATAATATCCCATAAATACGAACAGGGAAAGTGCAAGCCTTCCTATAAATGAGTTACACCCCTCAACCTACTCCTAAATCCTTTCATAGGTGACATATAATTCATAATAATGTATGATATACTACATATTTACTACTATAGAGGTCATGTTAGTGTCAAGTTATCTTCTACAAGTCAAGGGTCTTGGTTTTCAGAGATTCAATTTCATTTTATAGAGGGAAATACTCTTTAATTTTCAATTGAAATATCCATTTATCTGTGAAAATTCATTTTATAATTCAGTATTTTATGTTTGTACATACTTATATAGTAAATACCTTTAAAATTGATGAATTATATGGAACAAAACTTCCAATTTATATAGGACCATACACTTTATAAATTGATGCATGGAACCCATTTAATCACAACCAATTATTTATTATGTACCTAGAATAAATGATATCACAATATTATGGAAAAATATGTAAAGGAACCAAAACATGCTAGAAGTAATGCATGTATTATATAAATGTGTCCCGGCATAATGCATTAAATATAATCCCTTAAGTACCTATCATGATACATAATGTAATATGATTTGACCATATCAACCAATGATAAAAATCCATAATGATAAGGAACATAAAACATCAAGTGCATCACCCATTTGTGAAATCAATAAAGATATTCTAATAAAAATCTAGATCAACATGTCCTATCCCATGTAATTTGTATTTTCACCGTATGTGGGTTAGCTACTCCTATGAATAACTCATCCTCATACCCTGAATCTTTCCTAGTCTCCTTTAAACTAATCCCAAATAGACCAAAAAATAAGAATGAAAAGACATAGATACCACTTTGCACATTCCCAACCCATGATCCACTAAATGGTGGTTTGAAACGGTGGGTCACATGGTTTCAAGCACATCTTCTCATATTGTAGAGGCTACCCAACTAGCAATGAGGGTCTGTGATGGTATGGTGGGGAGACCATACCCTCATTATAATAGTAATATAGTAGTATCAATAATGAATAAAAGGATGATGCATAACATCATCCAATAATAGAATATAAAACATTCAAACAACAATAATAGTAATCAAAGACAAGGGTAGTGACATAATCAAAATTATGAGTATATCATAGAGCTATAAAAAATAAGGAAAATACAAGAAATATGTATCTAGTAGAATACATGTATTAAAATTACAAAAATACCAAAACACACTCTCAAAATAGAATCATTATCTATATATAGTTCTTGTGCTCCCCTGATCATATTCTATAATCACCCAGGCATCATCGAGTAGGAACATGACTATGTCCTTAATTGTATTGATGGAGTATATTTTGGTACCAAATAGTTGTCCAAACATATTGTTAGATAACACTCACTAGGAAAACACCTATGGTGTCCTTTATGAATCCATTATGTGAATATAATCTGATGAAGTGATCATGTAAAACATGAATAAAAAAAACGAAAGTAGAAGTTGTAATGACCAGTCTACCAAAACTCACTATAATAAATCAACCATAAATAAGGGTTAACTATAAATAAATGTAAATCACCAGCAGTGAGTAATGGAGAGTAATTAAGTATCATACCTTCATGGGCTAGGACCCATGTCCAACTTCCAAGGTGTCCTCTTCATGTCTATGGAGAACATCCAAAGAAAACTTGGTAAAGACTTGGGTGGAGCTGAAGGATCATTTCCAAGGTGGTTCATGAAAGTTTTATCCAAGGTGTGAAAACCATGGAATACTTGTGGGTCATAGATTCCATACCATGACCCCCTCTTCGATGAGTTACCATGATTTCCCACATTAATTCCATACAGAGTGTCTTGCATCAGTTCCATACCATTCTATTCGTTTCCAACCTAATTTATATAAGTTACCAAGAGATCATATCAATGTTTATTCCCTTTGTAATTTAAATATCCAAATCCATTTCATTAACTATTTTATAATCATACACAAGACATGTTATTCTCAATTTTTTCCTCACATATAATAACGAGAAGTTGTTTTACAGTTATTTCAACCTTTAAGGGTAAAATGTGTTAACATATTTGACTCTAATTAAATAAATAAGTCTCATATCACCCCAAGGGTGATATTTCCATGGAATAATGGAGGAACCCACCTGATGGTTGGTTCATGTTGAGTTCAACAACCTATAACCTTGTATAATGGTTTTACAAAATGTCTTAAAAAAGAATTTAACATTTTATTTAGGTGATTTTTAATTTAGGAAGAAACTCCCTGAACATTTAGCATGAAGAACAATAGTATAAGGTTATAAAAAACCATACTTTTAGGTAAAAGTTATAATCCACCATCCATATTCCTATTGAGGAAAAGTCATCCAGTAACAACCTCTGATTTTATCCAGATCAAAAGAAAATTAAATAATTGAAAACCCCCTGAAAATTGGTCATAAGAGTCTTCATGAGATTAATATATCATATATAGATGAAATATAAGGAATTAAGGAAGAGGAAGGAAGATCCTAATGATGGATATCAAATGTGATAGAAGAAATCAAAAATGGGGGTGGAATGGAGAAGAGGCATCAAAGACTAAATTAAAGGAGATTAAATCTCCCTAGTATGGTAGGCACGTACTATAGATGGATAAAATTAATGGGTTTAGAACCATTAAAATAAAATAGATAAAAAATGTACAAATACCCAAAAAATTATGAGGTGCATGGTTTGGCTACACAGATAGCCAAACCATGCACTAACCTTGCACTAGCTACTATCCAAGGATGGTGTCCCGCACGATTGGGGGAGAGGTATTTGTCTAACTATTCTTAGACTTTTTTCTCCCCTATATGGATCCCAAAATCACCCACATTGTTTTTCTTGACCATGAATCCACCAATGCATGATTTGGTAAAAAAATATACCTTATCCATTCTTCCAAAATTTAGATCAACAGGCTCCGAAAAATCCCCAAAAAATCATAATTCCTTCATTATGTGAGTAAGAATGTTTATAAGGATAAATCATAGGGTTCAATGTGAAATTTAAAAGATGAGTAACACATATAAATACCTTAAATATTACATTACCACTAAAATTTAAAATTAATAGGATATTCTAGATACAATTATGAGGGTTATTGGGTTTCAAAAAAAATAGTGGGAGATTAATGAATATAATATTTATTTATTTTTCTAATTTTATTAGATATAGTACTAAATTTTTTATCTTATTATTTTTAAAAATGTAAAAAAACACAACTTCAAACATATCATTATGATCCATACATGAGAATGATAACCTTATCCCCAATACAAATTTCCAAGAGTGGGAAAGGAGATAATTTGTTATCCTACACCATTAAAGGAAATTTTATATAATGGAAGAACCTATTATTGAAGCACCTGGTAAAGAGTTTAGTGGGGAAGAGTTATCTCTCTATGAGAAAACATTTGAATGATTCCAAATATGTTTAGTGTCTCATGTTTTAATCCATAAAAATGTGCTTATGAAGAAACATGAGGGTAGTGTTGTGTATAACATTATATCTCACCTTTGGGATCTCTATATAAAGAAGGTGAGAAGAGAGATATATGAGGTCTCCAATGCTCTTTTTACAAAAACATATGGAGATTCAGCTCCATCTAGGCCTCATTTAGTCAAGATTATTGGCTACACTAAATTATTATACACGTTTGGGATTAAAAAACAAGATTATTTTTGCATAGATATCATAATTTTCTCACTAACAAAGTCATTAATCATTATTTTGGAAATTATAACATGAAAAATAATGATAAGGTTATTTTGGAACTTCTTATTATGATTATCTAAATGGAAAAGGACATGTTTATCACAAACCTATAGTCCATATGATGACTATGAAAAGTAAGAACAAGCAGAAGGTTCCCAAGGTTCTTATAAAGTCTAATGCTCCCAAACACTATCCTTCTAAGAAGATGAAGATCCTGAGGAAATGAAAGGAAAAGGATGTACTATATTTTTATGTGGAAATAAATTCCACTAGAATGATAACTACACCTAAAACCAAGGAGATGCTAAAGGTTCATTGGTTATCGAGTGTAATCTTTCAAAATACACACACATAGGGTATTAGATATAGCTTGTAGTTACCACTTATATATCAAAAAATATGAAATAATTAGATTCCAAAATATTACAAGAGGATAGGTGGATTTAAAGCTTCCAATGATGATAGACTAGCTGTTCTAGACATTAGAGACTCTTTACTTTAATTTTCTACAGGGATGATATAATGTTTTAGGAGATTGTAATTTTGTTCTAATTGTAACTAAGAACATAATTTTTGTATCTATATATATGAAAATGTTTTTATTTTCAAAATTTTAAATAAATGTTATTTATTTTATATGGGAGACATATTTTATGGTATGGAACATTTATAAATTGGTCTTTATGTACTAAATTACAAAAACCAAGTATTGTAAATAGATAAAAACTAATGTTTACATGAATCATATAATACCCAACTATAGAATCCCTATATTGGTCAAGAACACAATTATCATTGAAAAATCTATATATAGATGTTTATTTATAATATTTTGGTTAAGAATAATTGAAATATGTCAGGGTTTTTTTACAAGGAAAAAAGACCAAATAACTATTTGGTGCACTCGATGAAAGGGACATAGAGATTTTAGGATTAGTACACAATGAAATATGTGGACCCTTTCTAGTAGGAGATATAGTTGGGTATTCTTCTTTCATAAATTTATTGGATACTTGAGTAGATATCGATATGACTACATGATGAGGTGAAAGTCTGAGTCCTTTTTTAAATTCAACGAATTCAAGAATGAATTAGAGGATCTACATAGAAAGAAGATAAAGTAGTTTCAAGAAGATCAAGGTGGTGAATATCTTAATCAAGAGTTCATTGACTTTCATTGGGATTTTGGTGTTTTATCTCAACTAACACAACCTTATGCACCATAGAGGAATGGTGTTAGTGAAAGGAGGAATCATACCTTGATTTACCTGGTAAGGTTGATGATGAGTTATATAGATTTTCTATTATCCTTCGGGGATGTGAATTACAAATTGTTTCATACACACTAAACTATCCACCAACTAAAGAAGAAAGAGGAATTATATTCAAGATATAGAGATAAAATAAATCTATTCTATCACATACATTTTATGGGGTTACAAGAAATTTTTTTAGGCCTTAGCATAAAAAAACTAGCCCCCTGGGGAACAAAGTGTATCTTTATAGGGTATCCAAAAGAAGAAAATAGATACTACCTATACCACCTCTCAGTAAATAAAGTGTTCATCACCAGACAAGATGTATTTCTTGGGAGGTAGAACATCCTCAAGAATAATAGTATGAGAAATTTTGAGATTGATGAATTTGATTATCAACATACAAAAGAGTTATTATAATAACATATTTCATAGGTCCCCATAGAAGAAGTTTCCCCTGAAACACAAGTACTTCTTTGGATAACTAGAGAGGTAATAGAAACAATGAGATATGGTTTTATAGTCACTAAAGATGGTGACTCATTATTGGTGGACAATTATGAACCACTATCCCACAAAGAGGTAATAGGGAGATCAGAAAAACTAATATGAAAATAAACCATTAATTCAGAAATGGATTCCACTGATGAGAACCGTGTTTGGGTTTTAGTCGATTCTTTAGTTAATGTAAAACCTATAGGGATCAAATGGAAATATAGGATAAAACTCGACATCAAAGGTAAAATAAATACATATAAATCAAGACTAGTGGATAAATGGTTTAAATAACATCAATTAATTGAATATGATGAAATATTTTGAACAATTTCCATATTTAATTCAATCATAATTCTTCTTGCAATATCAACTTTCCATTAAAATGAAATTTGGTGTATGGATGTCAAAACTATATTCTGTAATGGAATCCTTCAAAAATATTATTATATGAAAAAATAAGAAGGTTTTTTTACTCCTGTTGATGTGATTTTTTTTCAATTTTCATAGATCCATTTAAGTATTGAAGAGAGCATTCAGGTAATTGAACATTCTATTCAGGGAAGCTATCAATAAATTTAGAGTAATTAATAATTAATGTGTTCAATGTGTTTACATAATGGTCCATGGGAATGTGTTCATTATCCAAGTATTATATGTTGATGACATATTACTTATTCAAAATCATATATCGGTGTACCAATTTGTTAAGGACTACTTAGACAAGTACTTCTTTAAAAAGGACTTCGGTGAAAGATACTATATTTTAGGGATCAAGATCATTCATGATATAACTAAGATGATTATTTTACTAAGTCAATATACATAGATTAACCAAATACTAAATAGATTTTTTATCAAAAACTCCTAGTGGGGATTCGTTCCACTGTATCTTGGTATACATATGACTAAGAAAATTCGTCCTAAAAACAATAGGATAAAGTGACAATGAGTATGATCTCAAATGATTCAATGATAATATCAATCATACATGTCTTGTTATATATCAAACATTATGATTCCTATGGATTGTACATGGTTGAAAAATATCAAGCTAATGTAGGATAACATCATTAGTTTAATGTTAAAGATATCCTTATGTATCTAAGAAAAATTAAGGATATGTTCCTAGTCTATGTAGGATATGAGGAGATGATCATCAGTTATTATAATGATGCTATTTTTAAAATTTATCAGAATGATATGATTTCATATTTAGGAAATGTTTTTTTGTATTAACAGAGGAGCTATGAGATGGAAGAGTTCAAAGAATCCATTTATCATTGATTCTACATTAGAGTCTAATTATATAGTATCTTTTGATGTAGCCAAGGATGCATTTTTGATATGAAACATTTTCTAGGATATTGATGTGTTTCATATTATTAATGACCCTATCATATTGTATTGTGATTATATTTTCATGGTGGATCTTGCAGAAGAGATCAGGTCACACTAAAGGATAAAGCACATACAATGTAAGCATCAACTCTTGATGGTTTTTTCATAGAGGGGAGATCTTCAAGTAAGAAGTCATCTCATAGATGAAAATGTGGGAGACCCTTGACTAATGGAATATTTCTATTGAGGTATGAGTATCATGTGAGAGCGAGTGGATTAAAGGTTGTTAGCAGTTGGAACTAGTTCATGTTATCATCTATTGGAGTTGGTTCCCTACAACCAATATCCATGTATTTTACGATAAAAATAATATATTTATTTTCTAATTGTTAAACTCCTCATCACATCAATATTGTTCTTATATGTAACATATTATGTGATAATGTCTTAAGAGTAGTTATCTCTCGGAAAGGTCGTAGTCGTTCCTTGCTATGATGAGGACCCAAAAGTTCTATGAATATATTCATAAATATATGTTTCATAGCTAGATCCAGACATTTAAGGGACAAAAAGGATCTAGGATATCAGGGGTGTAGATTCATAGGTCTTTGAGGCTCCTTTTCATGTTGTATTCCCTTGGAAATATCAAGTGTATAATATTATGGGAGCAATACCCTCCCATATGAAATCCAAATTTTTATATATCATTGCATATTCCTAACACCATATGTGCGTATTGATCCTTATAAATTAGGATTATTATTAATCAGTATTATAAGTTATGTAAATTGATATATTGATGAAAACCATGAAAACATATGTTTGTGGTGAGGTGAGATATAATCGGTGTGTTTCGAGTAATATTTCATTAATTAATAATGTGATAAAAGATGTTTCCTCTATGTTATTTAACAGAATTTGACATCTCAGGCCATTTTATGGAAATGATATAGCCTAAATAAATCCATGCCCATTGTGTTCTATATAAAAGTTCATTTTTTAAAAATTCAAATAAATATACATTGAGAACATTGGTTGATGGCCCGAATATGAATCCTACTTGATTAGAGATATCATTATAAAGGGATTATGTCACACGTTGAGTGCCCAAGCGAGGTATTATTTAGTTGAGGAATTAACATCCTTCTCTATTCAAGAAAACATTAAAAATTATTTAAACATGTAAGGGGATAATTTCCATTCAACTTGTTAGATAATAAATAATAATAAGATTGTGGATAGACATAGTGTGTGACCCTCTATTTGTGCCTTAGTGTATTTCTAGACGATAACCTTGGAGTTTGGTCTTATTCTAATAATGACACTATGAAGGAGTCCTAACAGTCCACACACCAAGTCTATCTAGAATCAAAGTTAAATAATAATATGATTTATTATTTAATAAATTGAATAGATGTTATTCACCTATGTGTTTTAATGTTTTTTCATGTTTCCATGATCACATATATTCTATCACTGATTATTCAGGATAATATTATATGAGTGAAATATTTAATTAATATCTATTTTTATTTAGTGAATATAATATATATTTATTTATTTAAAACCAATATATTGATATCCATTTATTAAATAAATATTCATTATTCAAGGAACAATAAATATTATGGTGGATTGGCTGACCGAGTATAATAGTCCCATTAGAAATGAAATATATTGATTACTATTTGAATAAATAATATTTAAATTCATTACCGAGTTTAGAACATGTTAAGAAATAATAGAATTGTTTTTAATATTATAGACATGGGGCTCCATAGGCATTACCAGAATAATAAGGGTGCATGGGAATTTTTTATTTTATAACACTAGTTGTATATATACCCATTTATATTATTTTCATAAGAGAGATAATTCATTTTTATGCACAATGTGTTCTGAAGAGAATCCTCTCAAATCAATATATATATCCCTCTCCAAGAAAACTCTTATGAAGAGGGATTTATACTCCTCCACTACCTCTCTAATGTCAAGATAGAGAAGAGATCCCTTCCTCAAAGAAGGTCTTCAGGTGATCAAAGGAGAACAATTAAAACATTAGGATCTACAATGCTAGCACATGGAGATTCCTACAGTCATGTTCACAGGTTCATGGAACAGGTGTGAATTTCCATTAGAGATAATATATTCTTGATTCCTATAATGAAATGATGGTATGATGTTGAGATGATGTTTGATCCATCAATGAATAATTAATTACTCATAATTTAATTATTTAATTTCATAAATTATTTATACATAATGTGTAAAGGAATTATACTTTGGTTTTTATGTTTGTCCATTTTCTATATTCTATGATTCGATTATTTGATCATAGAAGTTATCTGCATTTAAATCATGGGTTAATCATTGATCATGATTAAAAGAAGAGTTTAGAATGCCCCATATATCGCATCCACACCTGTAGGAACCTAGATAGATAGATGAACAATCATTTGAGAAAGGTATGATTTCTCCCCTTCCTCATGATTTCAAGATCCATCCTTTCAAAATCCATAAATGTTGGATATTTTTTATTCCTCATCATAGATTATCTATCATAATCCTTTTACATCAAATCATTATCCTCCTTATTCTCTTTCCCTAGTTGGTAGGGTATTGATAAATAATATTTATTAATCAACCCCAACCATATTATTTGGTTCATATTCAACACAATATGGTTTAATATATACATTTTATGTTTTTATTAGTATATATGTCAAACATTCCTCTATAATATATTTCCTCATTAATTTTAATGTAAATATTTTCTTTCCTAATTCATAATCTTAAGCTAGTAAATTTTTATAATGAAACATAAATTGGTGTGTGGTATAAGCTATCACCATATAATTCTCAATGAGAAACCTCCCCATTCCTTTCTTTTATTCATAAATATAAACCACAAAACCTTATCCAATATGTGTTTGTTCTGTCATAGGTGAAATAACCAATATTTTATTTAGTATAATGAAATTTTCTTTACACTCATCACTACAAATGTACTTAACTCCATTCTATGTTAACTTGGTGAGTGGATTAGATAACTCTCAAAAAACATTCAAAAAGCATCAACAATATCAATACAATAAAAGAAAATACCGATTTCTATCATAGTGTCTATTCGTATAAAATGTTATATGAATTTTATCTTTGATGGATCCATCGAAATACCCTCACTTGAGATTTTATTACAAAAAAATGATTTTTTGTAATCCAAAATAAACTCTTTTTAAATTTTTCCTACAAAATACCCTTTAATGTATTTTTTATTATAATCCTTAAGTGATATTCATGGTATTTATTTCTCATGGAAAATATAATAATATAATCAATAACTACTACTAAAAACTAATAATTATAATATATAAATAATATGTTTATTGAATCCATGAATATTGTTAGGGAATTATTGTAAACAAATTAATTTTTATAAATTTATAGTGGCCATACCTTATCTTACATTTTTCCTTTGGAATATATTCATGTTTTACCATAAAATGATAGTATCTAAATTGAAGATAAATCATAGAAAAATATTTATCTCCTCATAATTAATAAAAAAAATCATCTATACTTGGAATGGAATACTTATTCTTGATTTAGATATTGTTATGTTCTTGATAATCAATATAATTTTCATTGATCCATATTTGATATTAAAAAATTATAGGTGTTCCCCATAGTGACACACTTGTCCAAATGAATAAATTATCATGATTATAATAGATTTTATTCTTCAATTTATACAACTCAATTAGGTCCATTCTAAATATATTCTTTTGAAATGATGTATAATTGAGTATGAGTTTTATTGAACGAATAACAATATGGTTTAAAATAAGGATATTAAAATACATCATAAACACATAAAAAAATCCTATAAAATATTCATATCATCAATAGATATTTTATCTCCAAATTTGTGATATAAATACCCACTTTTATGGGAATAAGTATCCATGCAGTGGATGTATTTTCCATTGGTTTTTCAATTTTATCCTCAAAGTGATAGAAAATATTAGTCTTGTTTGGAATATAAAATGTGACATCCCTTACTAAAATATTTATATGGTTTTTATATAATGTAATATAATCCATTTTAAAAGTCACATAAAGTTTAATAGAAGGAATATTAATAAGAATTTTAGGAAGCACATTCCTAAAAACATCAACTGGGGAAGATTTTTAGACTAGATATGTGATTTACCAACCATTAATAGTTTTTACTAATATTTCAACATTTAGTCATTTAGGTGGTGATTTTATGCATTTATAAAATTTTTTATATATAAACAAGTGGGAAGAACCATAATAAAATAAAACATTAACAATTCTGGAGTGGATGGTAAGTGTATCTTTCCCCAATTTTTATCTCACACCACATTTGAAATAATGATTGCATTCTATTTCCCTTTTACACAAGAATTAAGAAGTTTATAACATCAATTAAAATTATTAACCCTCATATTTGGGCATTAGTTTGAAGAATTTATATAATACTTACAATTATATAATTAGAGTGTGGGTGGTTCATTCTGCAGAGATTTATCTTCATTTCCATCATTAGCTAATGTTTTTCCATTACGTCAGCTTTTGATTGCCTGATGGCCTTATTTCCAAAACATAAAAAATTTATCAGTACCCTTAAGTAAATTCTCTCAATAATTCTTTCCACACTTCTGAAATATTTAAAAACACTTCTTACTCCCTTTTAAGATTTTTTAAATTAAAATTTCATTTAAATTCTATCTATATTTTATTATGAAAACCAAGAGATTGATGGGTGATAGTAAACTCCATTTCAACATTGATTGAACAATTAAAATTTTCATCACATGTACTAATTTATCTAATTGATAACTCCATCCAAATGATGATTTTTCGATAAAAAATAATTGATCATTCTTACTTTCTATATCAATAATTACACCCAAAGTATGCATAACTAGTCTTATTAAATTTACATCATTGGTACCAACTAATTTAGCATCCTTCTTCTTAATCTCAAAAAATATCTCTCTATCATCATATAAATAATAAAATTAGAATAATTATTTAAATATAATCTCCTAAACTATTCCCATCCCATGGAGTCAATTTCTTCATGTTTCCTCATATTCTTGTTAAGAGTATACCATTTATCTTGTTCACCATCCAAAAAATAAATAACTAAGACATCCTTTTAATTTTACGAGCATAGGATAATGGAAAATATATTTTCAATGGAACCGATACATTTCTCCGTAATTGGTGGATCAATGAACTCACTAAAATAATGTGGATGCTTCCTCATTAAGAAATCAATAGTACGTTGTCCCTTTCTTTGCTCATTTGGAAGTGAAATATGATTAATCACTTGATAAATTTTCTTAATCATAGAAATAACATCTTTCAATATAAAACCCATAATATTTTTTTCTTAGGGGTATAATCATTTCATTTCCATCACATTTAGCATTAACATGGTTCCTTTTGGTTCCACCCAATGAATAAATCCAAAATATATTGTATGACCAATAATAATCATAGGGGGGAATCAATTAATAGAGAAAATAATTTTTATGATGTAAAAATCCTAACACCTTACTTTTAATCTATGAAATATTAGTTTTAACATAAGTCATCCATTTTTATTTTCATTTGAAATCCTTCATAATGACTTCTAATTTTTTTAATTCACCTATGTATAACCCTTGAGAGTGACAAACTAGGTGTGTAGTAAACGCTCATTCATTATGAACCATAATGATGGATGATATATACTAGAATAACTATATTCAGGGATATTACCCTGGGTTGTATCCATTCCCAAATCAAATCCACTTGTAGTTCCCATACAATGGCGTATTAGCTTAGCGATATGACACTTCTTTCTTTACCATAACTTTCGATATTCTCTAATATAAAGGATAATCTCAGGGTTATAAAAAAGGTTTCATAATCATATTTTCTAAAAGATACTACAGCTTCCCTATAATTATAATTATAGATACCCATAATTTTCATATATAAATATTACATCATTTTAGATGAATAGGCAGTACATTTCACAAAAAATAATTCATAAATACTATAGAGATTTAGTGTATTTGGAAACATGGATGCGTAAAAAATATTCATAAAATATATGCATCATTTAAAATTAATTTATTCCCAACTATAACCCTTATTAGACACATCATAGATAAACATTTCTTCATTATTTGGGGAATGAAAATATAAGAAAGGGTGAGATCAAATTATAAGAAAGGCTAAACATAAGAGATATCAATCAACAAACATACATGATAATAGGATAAGTAAAAGGTTATAATAACATTATGAATACATAAAATAATCGTACTCAATCAGTTAATGATCTTTAATCATGAAACATGAATTATTTTCCAAAGAAATAACATAAGACATAAGAGGGTGGAATAATAAATAATAAATCATAATCATTGAAAAAATATCTTAATCATAATATGTAAACTTTTACATGAACATAAGTTTAGAAAATCATATTCATAGTGAAGGATAACTTAAAATATTATCATAGTGGATTAGGTACACTCCTCATTCCATTATTTCTATATCCAATCTTCACTCATAGGACCATATTATAAGAAACATTTCTCAACTAAAAGAGGTTCACTCACCATTAAATTCCTTATAATGTACTAATATATGGTTATTTACCTAGTTCATCAGAGGTATATATAATTTTGGTCCATCTCATCACATAATGAAATCATAACATATGTGTCCCATAAGATCATAAAATAGTCAATATATCATCAAATCATAACATATAGAAAGGATATATGATTCATAAAAATTTATTCATTATAATAAAAAATTAAATAATAAATAATATAGATGGTAACATAGTACCATATACCCATTAAACCAAAAGAAACATCAATGGATGTTGTTATATATATAAATTCCTTCAAAAGATCACTAGAACATTTCTTGAGGAAAAACCCATTTTTAATTGAAATGACTTATTTGGAATCCAAAAAATTTAAAAAATATTAAATAAAATATTGTATATTAAAGTAAAATAGTAAAATTTTAAAGGTTGGTTAAAGGAAAACATTATTCATTATGTTAGACAAATCTATTCATGTGGTGTTTTTTAAAACAAAAAAAATCCTTTCGCATTATTGGTAAAAAGTTAGAAGCGACTTTTTTGGAAAGCAATAAAAACATTCCATAAAAAATTTATATACAATAAAAAATTTGTACAAATTACATTAAAAAAATTATAATTCTAAAACCATTTTTGAAAAAATTTTAAATAAAATATGGACATGAAATAATATATTCTCGGCCAATGGAAAAAACATAGTCATTTTTCCATTAAAACTATCTCTTAGTCTCTTGATTTATTAAAAATATAAAAATGTAGGTAAATAATGATATATATAGAAATAGACATATTATAAGAAAATATATAAAACTTTTGAGAGACATGTCATATAATTTCATCATTATAAAATTAAATCATAAATATCACCAATAAAATTGATATTGAACATAAAAACATACCTCAAGTATTTCTTAATTTTTAACTTTTATAAACTAATTTATAATAAATTTAAATTTATTATAATTATACACCAAAACCATAATCGTACCTATAATACCATAAATATTTTACTTATAATATCTTATAACTCATTCGTTATCAATAACTCGTTATCATCATATTTTCATCTATTAACTTCTTTATTTTACATGAATGTTATGGGTCGCCGGTTATGGTCCTTTAACTTTGATCATGGTTAATTCATATATATAATATTAACCATGATATAAATATCACATATATTAATTATAGATATATTTATAATAATTTATATAAATAATTCATGAAAATCGAGTTACATCACTATGTGGAGACGGTAATCTCTATGTACACAAGAGTGATGTTTCCAGTTTTCCATTGATGGAATGAAAGAAAGTCATATGTTAATTAATATTTCTGGAATCAATATTATAACATTAATATCTTATATAAAATTTAAATCTACCATAATGACCAACCATTTATCGTGGTAGTTGAAAATGAATCGTATCACTGTGTGGTGGTGGTAGTCCACACATATGCATGATAAATGACTTCATCCACCATTGGAATGAGAATGGGTATAAAATGGTTGTTTCATCATTATAATACTATATATATAAATTTATGAAACTATATCAATCAGGTTTTATTGATGAAACATATTTATAGTAATTATAATGAGAAATAAAATTGAAAGAGCTTGGTTCAGATTTATACCACTTTACTAAGAGGCCTCTTTGGATTATTCCTTAATCTATGAAGGATTAATATTAGGAGAAGGATAGAAGATCTAGGATGATGGAAAGGATTATATGAAGGTATTATAGAAAGTATTTTATAATCCATAATAATTAAATGTAATGACTAACAGAGGATAAGGGCTTCCCTTTTATAAGTAAGGGGAGAGACACACCGAGAATTGTTTAAGTGATTTCAATGATTTAAGGCCACATTCATGGGGAAGTGGCTCCAAATAATCATGGATTTGAATTTATGATATGATAAGGATGAAATAAATTCCACCAATAATAATTCTATATGTTTGGGTGGAATTTCTACCCTATCTCATGGGTTTACCCCCTTAGTAAACATATTTTATCCTTAACTGTGGGACCAAAATTTTATTGATTTTACTATTCAATATTAACAAACATTAAGTTTAACATATTATATTATATTAATTATTATTATTAAAAATATTAATCTATTTCAAAAGATTCAATTTCTATAAGCGAACAATTTATTTTTAATTAAGTGTGCAAACTACTATGGAAACTCAATTTCAGAAAATGAATCTTCAATTTTTCAAACATAATTTATTTCATTCCTTTCCTTTTAAAAACCATAAAATGGATGTTAAAATATAATTCGGAATATAAAATATATAAATTTCAGTAAAAAAAATTAATTAAATGAGATTAAATTAATTTAATAAGATAAAAACAAATTGCGTAAATAATTTTTTTTTAAAAAAATGTGTTTTTATAACCAAAAAATAAGTATTATAAAATAAAGTATAATGATTATGCCTTTGTAAATAATTATATTTTTACTAATTAAAAGAGTATTAAGATATTTTAATATAAAATTCAAAAGATAATTGATCATTTACTTGAAATGAAATTATAATTTGTACAAAAACTTGAAAATTTTCAGTATTCACTAAAAAAAAAATATATTCAGAATAACCATAAATATTCACCCAAATATAATTTGGAAAATATTATTTTATAATATATTATAATTTACTCATGTAAAATTTCAATAAATCATAGAAATTAATTATAATTTTTTTGATGAAAAAACCCAATAAAACCCTATTTTTGAATAAAACATATTTTTGAAACATAAAAAGGCATTGCCTAAAGTTGAGTACTTTATAATTATGAATTAATAATTATATTACAATTAATAAAAAAATTTCAAATGTTTTTCATAAAGTGGTTATTTATATTTATACCTTCTAATTTAACTAGTAGGTTATAAGAGTTTCCAATTTTGTAGTTTATACAGTGTCATGGTGCCCATGAGCCTCATCCCGGATGGTGAGGACCCTTCAAGTGCATCCACGAGGCTCAGGATAAAATCTAGGTGGATACATATTTCTAGGTTAATGTAGTAGTATTTTAATAGTTATTGCTCGGTACTGTAGTAGCCAGAACTATTAACCTTCTAGACCACCCGTTTTTTCATTGAGTCCTTCTAGCCTTTAGTCCACCTAGGGATTTGGGTTAGTAAGGATTTAAGGCCACCTTAAGGTCTTTAGGATATCCTAAAGGCCTTCCAGACACCTCAAGGAATTTAGGCGACATGATGTGCAGAAACAAACCAGATAGATTCTATAGGGAACTAGCTCCATATGAGGATTTAGAGAAAGGTGCATTCACCGGAGTAGAGCTTTCAGATGTGAAATAATGAGGGGGTATGGAAATTGAAATCAGTACTAGGCATGTCAATCTAGGTACATGACAGTTAGTAGAATAACCATGTGAAGGTGGATAACTGATCATGATGTAGATGTTGGGGAGGTGTAGTTTGAAGTAGTCATAGTCTTGGATGAATTCCTCTAACACTTTTGGGTTCTGTAATGTAACGAAGCCTATAGACCATGTAAGGTCTCCCCTTCAACCCTCAAAAGGGGGATTATAAGAAATGAATAAAAATTGAATGCCATTGGGCCATTTAGGATATAGTTTAATGGTTGTCTGTATGGAATGTTATCAGATATTTTAAGTTTTCTTTCAAAGGAAATACATATAAATGCATGAAGTGTTATAATATATCATAATATAATCTGTAATACGATACCGAGGATCCTCAACATAAAAATGATATAAAATTAGAAATTATAGGGGAGGATGTGTAAGAGTGGGATGTATGGGTGGGTATTTAGGATTAGGATATACCATACCCATGATGTAATTTGATGTAAAAATATTAATTTGTTAGATTTTATCATTATTTTATCTATTATTAGACTATTCCATTGAAAATTTAGAATCTTGTAAAATTAGAGGTCTGTAATGGTTGGTGAATGATTATTTTAAAACCGTGCATCAGGTATATAGTTTCAAGAAAATTCATTTTTTATGGTTGGAGAAAAAAATTTCTTTCCATTTTTCCAAATCATGTAAATTCATAAGTGATTCAGTGCTGAACCACATGGTGAGATCACGTTTTGGAAAACTATACATCCAAACCATGTGTTAAGAACCGATATTAAAAAGTGTGAAATTATATGGTTACCCCTTAAAAAATTTAATTAATTTCATACAGGTACTTATTGACTATTGTTTTGACCATGATTTGGATAGATCTTTCTTTGGGGACATTTTTTGAGTTTTTAGAAAAATTTGAGATCCCTTGTTGTAAGTTAACAATCAAGATCAATTATCATTGAGAGGGGTAGTAGGTGAATATGTGATATCATTTTTCCATTACGATTCCTTCATTTTGGAAGAACCTTTTCCTCTTGTTAAAGTGTTATCTCTTTCACATAAAACAAAAAAAAAATCACACATCCATAGGAACACAATAATTTACAAGGTTTACTACTCTAAATGTGTTTCTACATCTATGATATGGTTTTGAAACAATAAAATAAAACAAAATCCACTAGAAAAAAGTCCCTTTGTGTAGAATAAAATGAGTAGTATATTCCCCTATACATGTGTAGAAATATGTTTAATACAAAAGTACATATGTTTCACGTATCATGAAATGATATAATATAATTTTTGTAACAAAAATGCTACAGTGTTTCCTAATAAACATTCATAAATATTATATTCAAAATAATTATTCAGTTTCTTACCAATAAATAGAAAATAACTTCTTCAAGACTTCATAATGAAATTCAGTTTTATTTATATTCCAATTTTCCAGTCTCATTTTTGAATATGGAAATATAATTCTGACAAAATACCACTATTTTTTTTTCTGAAATTCTTATGTATTATTTCGAAAATCCCAATCTGATTGCTTGGTCTAATTTTGGAAACACTAATTAGGATATTATCTATTCTTCTGTCTTGAAACCTTTCTCAATAAAACCCCATACAAAAACTCATTCTCTCTAGAATTATTCAGTGCTCCACCATCTCTCTTCTTCACCCACAAAAAGTATAAGTGTCGGAAAGCACAATGTACTTCCACTATTTATAGGAGACCCAAAAATAGTATGGGTGGGGTTCTAAAAATATTTCCCAATTAAAAGATTTTCTCAGAACAAAAATTCTCCTTGAATTTGGGCTACATCTTGACCTCTACAGTGCTTCTCAACTCTTCTCAAAACTTCTTGAATCTTCTCACAACATTATCTCACTTAAGAATTTATTTCCAAAATTTAGTTTGATTCTGATTCCCAATTTTTATTTATTCAATATGATGAAGATAACAGGTTCTGTATTAAATTTCTCTTCACCAAATGAAAAATAATCGAGAATAAATATGAAAAGAAATTTCTTCTCATTAAAAACCTCAGAATCAACTTCCCATTATGATGTCCCCTTTAAAAACACTTTAGAAACTACTTCAACCATCCTTTCAATATCCCCTTGAAATATCCTTTATGGTTGGTTGAAACAAAACATATTTTCTTTTCCCCTATAACAATGATCCTGAGTCTCATGAAGTCATCGATGTCATGTCCAAACTGATAGTCAAGACCTAATTAATAAAAACACTTTTGAAAAAAATCATATTTTACCTTTTCATTATTCACCTAGATGATAAGAAAAGTAAATAGGAGCTTTATTTTATGTTAACCTAATAAAAAACAACCAGAAATTCATCTTGATGAAAAGAGTTGACTACATTATTGATGGGGCTGTGACCTTCTTCACCATCATTAGTCTCAAAAACCTCCAACATTTTTTCATTTTCATTGGTCCCAACATCTCCCAATAAAAAAACCTACTTCAGTAATCTTTATTTATTATTCTGCCTTTGATTATCAATTGTAACGATCACAACATCTGATGATCCATGTCAGGATGATTCTTATAATCGGTGGAACATCACATTCAATGGACCAGTTCTAGCATCTTGGACTTCAAAAACTTCTTTTATTTTATAAAAAATATTCCCATCAACTTATTTGTTTGATAATTTAAATATTTTTGACTATTTTTATAACCAAAACAATCTTCATTGTCTTGTTAAATTTCCAAAAAACAATCCAAACCATCAAACAATTATGCATCTGGTGATATCACACCGATGGACTGAGACATCAAAAAATTGACATCACAATATTTTCTTATTGAAAAATCTTCATCTTGTATCATGACTTCCTCTTGACTTTTGAGAACTTTTAATATCAGATTCATTTGTATTATTTTAGTAAGTATTATGAATTAATATTATTCCAAAAAAATTATTTCTTTCCAAACAACCATAATATGATTGGCAGAATATTTTCTCCCCCTTTCATTTATTAGGATTTCATCACACGTTTTAAAGAATAATTTTTATTTTTTTGAATTAAAAAATATAAAAGTAATGCTAAATTTTTATTGGAACAAGGAAGACTCTAGATCAGATTATCATAACTATGTTCCTTTTATTTTAGACCCATGATGAGTCTGACAGACCTTTTATTTGAGAAAACATCTTCTCATTACAATGTACATTCTTAAGCATTTTGATTTTGATAACGTAATTACAATGATGATGCCAGTTTCCATTTTTTTAAAAGATATTTTATTTCTTTTTCTTGAAAAAAATATTCAACACACTTAGAACAACTTCATCTAGCTTCCAAAAAACTCTTCTATCCACCTTGGTCCCAACAATCTCACACTTTGTATTTTTTTTCAACCAAGATTCACACATCTCTACACTTTATAACCTCAAGGAATGGATTACTTATAAAAAATTATAAGCCTATTCCATCTAACACATTTTAGAAAATAAGAATAATTGATATAAAAACCATGTTATCTAAAAGTAGTGACTCATGAGACTTTCTTATATTTTATTTACATCTTTCTTAACTTCCTCAAATTTCTTATAAAAAAAGTTCCTACAACCACTCCAACAAATAGTTATTATCACTCACACAATTAAAATCCTGAAATCCAAAAATACCCACAAATCCCCCTATTTACATTCTTTCTAAAAAGGTTTAGTAGAAAATAATGGATATATTTATGAAATAATTCTCTCACTTGGAAACACTATCTAGAGAAATGACGAGAGATGGGACAAAAAAATACCTCAACAATGATGATAAGGAGGTTGTATGCCCATAATTATCCTTAGTTTATGAAAAGGTTCGTTCAGTAAATTATTTTTGAAAATGTCACAAACTTATTATAATGTAGGAACATAATCTATCATCATCCCATTCTTCTCGGCATTCACTTTGATAAAATGATATTTTATATCAATATGTTTGAATTGAGAATGATTTATTGTATTTTTGGTAAGGTTGAGGGAACATTGATTATCACAACCCAAGATAAAGGGTAACTTCACTTAAATAAGTAAATATTCGAAACGAGTATTCATCCACATAATTAGGGTAGAATCTTGGGTAGAAGAAACATACTCATCTTTAGTTAAGCTAAGAGTTACTGAATTTTGTTTCTTTGTATTCCAACTAACTCAACATTTCCCTAGAAAGAAAACTTCAATAGATGTGGATATTCAATCATCAACATTTCCTTCCTAATCAGCATATGAATACCCAAGAAATTCAATAATTTATAATCTATCATACCTGATTTTGAAATTTTTTAGGCCTCTGATATACCTGGGAATTATTTTTCCATCCAATAGATGTGATTCTTTTAGAGAACTTTATTATATTTCACATAAGGTTACAAAAAAACAATATCGGGTCTTGAGGTAGTCAAATGTAACCAACATCCAATCATATTCCCAAACTATTTTGAGTCAACATCATTATCTTCCACATCATTTGAAAATATTTTTTCCACTGAAATCGGTGCGGAAACTAGTTTTGAATTTTCCATATCAAATGCCCTGTGATGTTCCCCAGAATAATTTTCATGAGAAAGAAAAATGTGTTTCTTTTTTTCATTAAATTTGAAACCTAAGAAAGTATTTCATTTCACCCAGCATGGACATCTGAAATAACTTTTTCATATCTTCCCAAAAACATACAAAATGAATCATCATTCCCAGCAAATATAATTTCATCAACATAAACAATTATCATGAGGGAAAACTCATGAGTTTCATTGATGTTAATATTTCTATCAATTCTTACTTTATTAAAAACCATATTCCTCAAGAAAGTATCCAATTAGGAATACAATGTTCTCATATCATGTCTTATCCCATAAAAGAATTTTTTTAACTTCCACAAAAAAATTTCATCTTTACCAACAAAAAATCCACATGGCTGTTCAATATAAATTTACTCATTAAGATCCCCATTTAGAAAAGGTAATTTCACATCCATATGAATAATTTTTTAACTTCATTTTAAAGTAATAAAAAGAAAGATTATTATTTTTTCTAACATTTATATAGAGAAAAAGTCACATCAAAGTTAATGACTTCAATCTTTGAGTTACTTTTACACTCTAATTATGCTTTTTTCATTATCACTTCACTATGTTCATTCATTTTGCTCTAGGAAACCCATTTTGTACCAATAATTTTTTTATATGGATTGGGTACGAGTTACCATGTATCATTATTTTATATCTAATCAAGTTCTTCTTCCAAGGCCTCAACCCATTCTGGATTCTCAAAAGCTTCATTCACATCTTTCAGTTAAACTTCTAAAGATAAATATGTATGTATAATTGCATTTGATGTTCTTCTTATTTGAACGCTTTAATGTTGATCAAAAATAATTACTTTAGATTCCACTTGATTCATCATCTTAGGATAAGATTTTTTATTCTTCCTCATCATTTGAAATAGATGATTCTGGTTTTTATTTCCATGTAGGATAACCATTGTCATCATTTTTATCAGAATTGATAAAAAAATTGTTTAATCATGTTCATATTTCTTATCAGCACCAGAATGTTGAATATGTTCCTCAACCTTTTCAATAAATTTCACATCAATAGATTCAACTAATATTCTATACATCTATTAAAACATATTTATCCTATTCCTTTTAGAGAATAGCTAAAAAAAATTATATCTTCGCCTCTCTTCTCAAAATTTCCAAGGATACTATATTTCTTATTTTTGACACATCGACTCCCAAAAACTTTAAATAGTTTCAAATTAGGATTTTTGATATAAAATAATTCTTATGGAGTCATATATAAACATGGTCAATAGAAACATTGGTTTTGAATATACACAAAACAGCCCATGGATTGCCTCCAAAAGTAATGATAAAGATGTAACATCCCATGTAATTAATGAATATGAAATGTTCATATATATAAATATTTGCGAATAAAATATTAATATTACTTTAAATGGGATTCTATGTTCGATGGTGTACCCAATACACAATAACGAGTTTCTTTAAAATCTTACATTGCACACTAATAATATTATAATATTATTTTAAATGGTAGTTAATGCCTAGCCGTGGTAATGGTGGAAATGAACAGAACTAACTAAGAAATGATTATATATGTTCGTTAAATATTTTAACAATTACCCAATAAATGATATAGGCCTAAAATGCGAATGAATCCAATTTTAAGTATAAATATTCTAATATTCTTTAAGAGGTCGATTAACCGCCTTTTGATGGAAAACCCTTTTTGAATCTATTTTTTGTCAATTTTATATTTTATATTTGAAAAAATAAAATCCTTCTTTAGAATCGGCACATCAAAATTTACTTTGTGTAAATTTTTGTTATTTTTCCGATAAAGTTCATTTTTTAATGAATAATGAAAATGATGTATTTTAATTCAAAACCTCCTTTTAATATAATTTATTTATATTGTTAGATTATCTTTTTAATTGGGGTTAAAGTTTAGTTAAAATATATTTTTACGATTTAATCCAATGGTGGTCATTGTAATTAATTACACTTTGAAATTGTACATAAATAAGTGTCAATCTTTTGATAGATATTGTTTCTTAAAAACACGCTATTTGTCTTGACAGTGGGAATTAATTATAAAATTAATTATTGAAAATTCTATGCTTTGAATTTGGTAAAATGGAAATCATTTTTTAATTTGGAATATCAAATTTACTTTGGATAAATGTTTGGTATTTTTATGACAAATGTTCATTTTTAATGAATAGTGAAAAATAGTGCATTTTACTTCAGAACTGATTTTTCATCTAATATTATTATATAGTTAGATTATCATTTTAATTAGTTTGAAAGTGTAATTGAATTATATTTTTATCACTTAATACAATTTATTTCATTGGAAGTAATTTTACTTTTAAATTGGATGTAAAAACAAGTCAATCTTTTGATAAATTTTACTTCTTAAAAACCCATCTTTGGTTGTGAAAACGGGAATTATTTTTAAATTAATTATTGAAATTTTCTATGTTTGGAATTTGGTAAAATTTATTCCATATTTTTAATCATAAGGTCCAAATTATTTAATTAAGACTCTTGTTTTTGTACATTATGAATAGTAATGACAGTAATTATCTTTAATTATTGTGATTAATTAGTAATCAGGTAGTTAAGGGTAATAAAATAATATCATAATAATATAAAATGACCCCAAAATGTGTCCAAATCCTCTTTTTGAGTCATTTTCGACCATGGGAATATTTTTTCCAAACTTCAGGGCCCATGGAGTTACATGGGTGTGATAGTGACATTTATGAATTTATTTTTATAAAAAAAGAGAAATATAACCAAGGTTTGTATAACCTAAGTAAAAAAATTTTAATTTTGTTTACATAAATGATATCTTAGACTATAAACAATCATTGGAAGACTAAAAATATTTCCTAAATCATGGTATTTGTTTTTATAAATTTTAGACATTAAATAAATAAATTTATTTATGACACCATGATGATGTAGTGATTACCTTCATTAATGAACGATTTAAATAAAATGAAAAGATAAGGTAAAATATAAGACTTAAAATTGTCAAAAATCTATTGTATGGGTGGATTTCGAACCATTATCACCTCATCCTAGAAATATATCATTATGGGACCTTTAAAATCCGAAAACCATTTTATAATAAAGTAACAGTTCAAGACTTTCCCAAAGTGACCCTCCTCCCTCTTATAAAAGGCCCCCGACTCTATCCCCTTACCCACACCTCTAAATCCCTTGGATAGTCTAAAAACTGCTCATATTATCTCTCCACATCCCTCTCTTACTCGTAGAATCCTCACTTTGGGTAGAAGTCTTTCTAAGGAAGCCTTTGGCTCAAATCAAAAAGAGTTACCCGATTTAGAGGTAATGTCTTCTCTTATGTTCTTTTGTTTTATTTTGATTATCCAACCCCTTAAACTCTTTTTATTCCTTTTTTGTAACAAAAAAATATTTTAAATATACTAGGATGTTGTTATAATAAGTATTAGAGCTACAGTTACACACACCTCAGTCTAATGGTTAAAGAACAAACTATTTCTGTGGGTGGCGAATTACTGCCTCACGAAACGATGATTGTTCAATCTTCTCCTACCACCTCTCATGGTGGCCATTAAGATGTCACTATATTTATATATGATATATATTATGTTTATTTTTTTCCTTATTCTTATGTATTTTTCATTTATTTCATACCTTTATGGTTTCCATAATGGGTAAACGTGATAATTTCATTTTAGGAAGTGCGGACTACCGCCCCCTCAAAGTGATTTGAATTATTAATACCATATGTGGGATTTATAAAGGCTATATTTAATGATATTATATATGATATTATACTCGAATTATAATATACCTTTATATCATGATGTTTTCATTCCATTAAATGCGAAATAGAAATGAAAGTAGCGTTCATGCGTACGTACGGATTACCGTCTCCATGAACGGTGCCTTTCATTTATCCCCTTCAAATGTTATGTAATTGAATAAATACATATATATACTAGATATATATATGATATATATGATATCTACATCATGGATATCATTCTAGATATAATGGATATGTTACTACATGAACAACTTGTTAATATAAGAAGTTCACTTTTGACTCAAGTACCAAATATCGACAAAACGACCGTTATTAACTTAAATGATTACATAATGTATATAACATTGTAATAAGTGATATAAAAGAAATAAAAAAATTTAAAAAGATTCTTAATAAAGTATAAATTATCTTAAGTTTATTATTCAGGAAGAAAAAGGAACATACAAGCGAGTTAAGTCGGACACATGGTAAAGGGATTTCTTATCTCACTTTTAATTCCGTGGGATTTCCATTGTTCGCCAATTATTTATTGAATGTGGTGTATTGTGTACTTCCATTTGATATATATTGTCATGATTCTATTTATATTCATGGTATTCTGTGATTCATTTGGTTCTTATTATCTTTTGTTCATACGACTTGATTGATTACAACGAGGTAAGGGGTTTTTATCTCACTTTTTATTCCCGTGAGATTCATGCTATATTTGATGCTATCTCCTTTGCGTGGTGTGTGTACTGCTCATTATTCTACTCTTTGTGTAATATACTTTCGTTTATGGGTATTTACATCAACGTTGTATAGTCCTTCTTTCATGGGGTGTACGTTTCGAAAGTTACCCAAATCGGTAAGGGAACCTTTCACCCTCCTCTTTTTAAAAGACTTATTTTTGTTAGGTCTTTTAATTTACATCTTATTAATGTTGGGATATGTTCTTATATATCATTATTGCTGTAAATTTTATGACCAAGTGACGATATACCCTTTTTATCTCTCATCAACTCATTTTCTTAATTTTAAAGTGACGTCGTTAGGCTGTCGAATTTCTGTAAGGGAACTTCTTAACCCAATTTCAATTATTTGTGTTAAACCTATACTTCTTGATTATGTCATGCTATGAATATGTGTGGATGAACACTGATTGTTTTACACTTAATATCCACTTATATTGAGTGTACATATATTTTTCACACATAATAGGTAATTGATTTATCCTTAATCTAAGGATACCATCTTTTTACGAGACTTCGTCTCAATCTCTTTCATTGACACATCTTTTGATTTCTACACGAATTTATTTTATATGGTGTATAAAACCCTTTTGAATTTTAATTTCATTAAAAAGGAATATTTTTACATGAAGCGTTTTACTAAACGACAAAAGGAATATTTTTCCCTTACGTATGCAGTGACAACGACTTCTCCACCGCCGTGACCATTATTTGAGTTTCGGCTTCCTCTACAAGCCATAACATTTTTTAAAAAAGAAAAATAAATAGCATGTTTTAATTTTCTTTTATTTTGGTATTGAAAATGGTTTTGATAATTTTTTTATTATATCAACGTGTTGTATTGATATCTTGTGATTGAAATGTGAAAATTTTATGTTTCCATTATGCATGTTTTATGTGATACGATTATGTTTTGGTTCTTGGACATTGTTTATGATGTCGGGTGGTTCCATGATAAACTAAAGGCGGGTGAGCCCGAGATAGCTCTACAATTCATTGGGTAATGCGAAGTAGTTAAACACTAAGGTTTCTCCGAAGAGATTTAGGGAATATACTGTGATGAGTATTCCAAACGTAACCATTAGGGTTACTCCCTACGTAAGAATGTTATGAATGCCTCAAGTTACCTTTATGTCTTATGATTTCTATGAGTTATTCATAAATCTTATGATTTCATGAGGTTTGTTAAAAATATTATGTTATGTATATATTGATGATGTAATGTTTTCTTTCTTTGTGTATCCCTTACTGAGCTTTTTATGCTAATCCCAAGTTTTTGAAATGTTTTTCACAAGACATAAAGTGGAATAGGGTCAAGGATGGGATCATGGAATTGTCATGCTATCTAAAACATGGAACTATACATGACTCTTGTGTTCAAAAGTTTTTATTTTTTGAAAGAAATAGAAACTGAGTAGATGTGTCTACTTTGTAATCCTTGAGATGTAATAATTATGTCCTAATTCTCTAAAACTCTAAACCTGAAAAGATCCTCAATGTGAATTATTCATTTAATTCAAGATTATGTAATGTTTTAAGGCCGGGTCCTTTTAGTTGGTATCAAAGGTCGGTTTAGATAACTTTAGAGGTTAGGGTATTATTTAATCTTAAGTGACATTACCATAATGGTTAGGATTTTAGAAAGAGTCATAGTTTTGTTAGATAAACCGAATGAGTTTAAGATAACATGAATAATTATATCTTAGTATTATATGATTATTTTAATGATATAATCATGATGAACTTTTTGGTTTTAGTAGATGGATGGATCTATTAGGCACCAAAGTAACTATAGATGTGAAGAAAACTGTGATGGTTTTCCGAACGAGCAACTGAATGATATGGGAGCTACAATGAGAACTCTTGTGGTTATTCTTAACCAACTATATGGAGTCATTATTGACCACCTGAACCTTAGTTATTTTTATAAGGCATCATATATGCAAGAAAAAAATCCCTACAGATGTTCAGGTAATAATCAGAAAGGTAAGTGTGTTCAAAAACCTATGTGTCAAAGATGTGGAAAGAAAAACCTAGGAAAATGTTTCAAAGGGACAGAAAGATGCTATAGATGTGGAAATTAAGGTCATAAATCAAGAACCTGCCACGGAAAAAGGAAGCATCTAGTTGACTCAAGGAAAGGGAAATAAGTTCTTTCTGAAGGATCAATTGAATGTTTTAAATATGGTGGTCATGGTCCTTATTCAAACACATGTCCTACGAAGAATTTTTGGGAATGGGATCACCAAGATCGTAAAAATATTTGTTTACCAATACCCAATGCCATTCTGATTGAGGATGAAAAAACTGAAAATGACCAATGAAAGGTATGGATTATTTATTAACACATGTTTTCCCATTATTTAATCTTAGGATTTGATTCATGACTTTGTTTGTAGGAAAGAAGTATTTCAGAATAAGTTAGAAAGGGTTGGTTAATGGATCATGAAGAATGTTCAATGAGTAAGAAGTCAACATATAAGGGATTCAAGAGTTATGGTAGATTTTAGGATGGTGAAATTCTTAAATGTATTAAGGCTCTTTTGATGATATGATTACATTAGAAGACTTTTTATAGTATGTGTAACCATGATGTTTGATATATGAAAATTTTATTCAAGTAATAATTATCTTTTCTTTCATGGATTTTGTTATAAAGAACCATTTGGGGTTATATGATCCTAGAATTTGAGGAAATTACCGGTTAATACATTTTGGGATGCAAAATGAAAGTTATTAGATAATATTTGTGGTAAAAATATATTATGGATATTTTTGATGAATTTATCTCTTTTTGGGGAATGTTATAAAATTATATAGTTTTTAAAAAGGGACAACACGCAGACCATATGACAACCCGTCACGCCGGACGAAGCTTCGGGAATCGAACCCACAACCAAAGTGCGACTGGTATTTATCACCTACCACTGGGCTACGTGATGTCCCTCATTAGTATGACTTATTCTTTTTTAGTTAGATGATTTTATGAATCAAGAATAAGTTGATTTTGGGTTAACTATGGAAATGATTAACCAATCATGGAGGATATGTGATTAGGGTAATTATTTTTCACTATGATACTTTAAGATTAACTGAAGTTATTTGGAGATAAATGTTATGATTTTTCTTGGAAGACTATGTTATTAAATCCTTCAGAGATTTGGGTTTAAATCCTAGTTTGGATTACATTGATGAATTTTATGGACATCTATTTATTGAATGGTCTTTGATGAACTTTGGGTTTTGTTGGAAAAATTTTGGAGATTAAGAGTAGTTTTTCTTTTTGTGAAAGATTATCCTTTTTGGGGATTATATGATATTTTAATAACCATTTTTGTTTTGTTTAAGGTCTAAATACATGGGAAATATATAGTTCATCTTTTATGGATTATGTGATTCTCTCAAAGTTGATTATATCGTTCTTAATGTGAACAAGTCATCCTAAATACTCATCTTTTGGAGAAAATATGAGTTTGGGTTAGAAATCTAGTAAAAGATGAAAGTCTATATGACAAGTGAGTATGTTTTCTTATGTTTTAGTTAAGCTCATAAATAAATTCCTTAATGAAAAGTTACTTAAAACAAAAATGTTATCTGTTAACTTTTCCTACAGGGGAATAAAAAATTGTTTAACCCATCACATGTTTGTGATTTTTTGGAGGTTAACTTACTCATAAACATGTTTTCTATCACTCTCCATCAGAACTTGATGGTTTGTTTTCTCCTCCATATCTATGTTTTCTTGGAATCCTAGTATGGGTTATTTCAGGTGACCATTGTACTTCTTTTTCTTTCTTTTAAAGTGATAATTTTATTTACTCCTTTTCTGATGTGGGGATTTCAACAAAGTTTTTGAGCCTAATTTTAAAATTGTGAGGACGCAATTCCCAAAAGGGGGGAATGATGTAACATCCATGGTAATTAATGAATATGAAATGTTCATATATATTAATATTTTTGAATAAAATATTAATAATACTTTAAAGGGGATGCTATGTTCGATGGCATACCCAATATGCAACAACGAGTTTCTTTGAAATCTTACTTTGCACACTAATAATATAATAATATTATTTTAAATGGTAGTTAAGGCCAAGCCGTTATAATGGCGTGAATGAACAGAACTAACTACAAAATTATTATATGTGTTTGTTAAATATTTTAATAATTACCCAATAAATGATAGAGGCTTAAAATGCGAATGAATCCAATTTTAAACATAAATATTCTAATATTATTTAAAAGGTCGATTAACCACCTTTTGATGGAGAACCCTTTTTAAATCTAATTTTTATCAATTTTATATGTTCTATTTGACAAAATAAAATCCTTATTTAGAATTGGGACATCAAAATTTACATTGTGTAAATTTTTGTTATTTTTCCGATAAAGTTCATTTTTTAATGAATAGTGAAAATACTGTATTTTAATTCAAAACCTCATTTTAATCTAATTTATTTATATGGTTAGCTTATATTTTTAATTTTGTTTAAAGTGTAGTCAAAATATATTTTTACCATTTAATCCAATGTTTGTCATTGTAATTAATTTCACTTTGAAATTGGACATAAACAAGTGTCAATCTTTTAATAGATACTGTTTCTTAAAAACACTCTATCTGTCTTGACATCAGGAATTAATTATAAAATTAATTAATGCAACTTTCTATTTTGAATTTGGTAAAATGGAAATAATTTTTGAATTTGGAATATCAAATTTGCTTTGGATAAATTTTTGGTATTTTTCTGACAAATGCTCATGTTTAATGAATAGTGAAAAATACTACATTTTACATCAAAACTACTTTTTCATCTAATTTAATTATATAGATATATTTTACTTTTAATTGTTTTTAAAGTGTAATTGAATTATATTTTTACCACTTAATACAATAGTGTTCATTGGAAGTAATTTCACTTTTCAATTGGATGTAAAAACAAGTCAATCTTTTGATAAATTTTACTTCTTAAAAACCCGTCTTTGGTTGTGACAAGAGGAATTATTTTTAAATCAATTACTGCAATTTCTGTGGTTAGAATTTGGTAAAATGGATTCCATATTTTGAATCAAAAGGTCCAAATTATTTAATTATGGCTCTTTTGTTTTTAGACATCATGAATAGTAATGATGGTACTTATCATTAATTATTGTGATTAATTAGTTATCAGGTAGTTAAGGGTAATAAAATTATATCATAATAATATAAAATGACCCCAAAATGTGTGCAAATCCTTTTTTTGAGTCATGGACGACCATGGGAAGCTTTTTACCAAACTTGAGGGCCCATGGAGTCACATGGGTGTGATATTGACATTTATGACTTTATCTTTAAAAAAGAAGAGAAATATAACAAAGGTTTGTATATCCTTAGTAAAAAAAAATTTATTTTTGTTTAAATAAATGATATCTTAGAATATAAATAGTCATTGGAAAGCTAAAAATATTTCCTACATCATGGTATTTGTTTTATAATTTTTAGACATTAAATAAATAAATTTATTTATGACACCATGATGATGCAGTGATTAACTCATTAATGAACGATTTAAATAAAATGAAAAGATAAGGTAAAATATAAGACTTAAACTTGTTGAAAACCTATTTTATGGGTGGATTTATAACTCTTATCACCTTATACATGAAATATATCATTGTGGTACCTTTAAAATCCTAAAACCATTTTATAATAAAGTAACATTTCAAGACTTTCCCAAAGTGACCCTCCTCCCTCTTATAAAAGGCCCCCACCTCTACCCCCTTACCCCCACCTCTCAAGCCCTTGGATCATCTAACCTCTAATAATATTATCTCTAAAAATCCCTATGTTACTCTTATATGCCTCAATTTGGGTAGAAGTATTTCCAAGGAAGCCTTTGGCTCAAATCAAAGAGAGTTACCCGATTTAGAGGTAATGTCTTCTCTTATGTTCTTTTGTTTTATTTTGCTTCTCCAAACACTTAAACACTTTTTATTACTTTATTTTGTAACAACAAAAGTATAATAAATATAATAGGATGTTTTTATTGTAAGTATTAGATCTACACTTACACACACCTCTATCTAGTGGTTAAAGAACATACTGTTTCTGTGGGTGGCGAATTACTGCCTCACGAAACGATGATTGTTCAATCTTCTTCTACAACCTATCATGGTGGCCCTTAAGATGTAAATATATTTATATATGATATTTATTATGTATATTTTTTCCTTATGTTTTTTTATTTTTCATTTATGTCATACCTTTATGGTTTCCATAATGGGTAATTGCGATAATTTAATTTTAGGAAGTGCAGACTACCGACCCCTCAAAGTGATTTGAATTGTTAATGCCATATGTGGGATGTATAAAGGTTATAGTTAATGATATTATATATTATATTATACTGGAATTATAATATACATTTATACCATAATGTTTTCATTCCATTAAATGCAAAATAGAAATGAAAGTAGCGTTCATGCGTACATACGGCTTACCGTCTCCATGAACAGTGCATTTCATTTCTTACCTTCAAATGTTAGGTAATGTTATAAATAAATATATATATATACTAGATATATATGGTATCTACATCATGGATATCATTCTAGAGATAATTTATATTTTACTACATGAACAACTTGTAAATATAAGAAGTTCACTTTTGACTCAAGTACCAAATATCGACAAAACAACCATTATTAACTGAAATGATTACATAATGTTTATAACATGATAATAAGTGATATAAATGAAATAAAAAACTTTAAAAAGGTTCTTAATCATGTATAAAGTAACTTAAGCTTATCATTCATGAAGAACAAAGAACATATGAGCGAGTCAAGTCGGACACGTGGTATGGGAATTTCTTATCTCACTTTTAATTCCATGAGATTTCCATTGTTCACCAATTATTTATTTCATGTGGTGTATTGTGTACTGCAATTTGATATATATTATCATTAATCTATTTATATTCATGATATTCTGTGATTCATTTGGTTCTTATTATCTTTTGGTCATATGACTTGATTGATTACAACGAGGTAAGGGGTTTTTATTTTAATTTTTATTCCCATGAGATTCATGATATATTTACCACTATCTCCATTGAGTGGTGTATATAATGCTCATTATTATAATATTTGTGTAATATACATTCGTTTATGGGTATTTACATCAACATTGTATAGTCCTTCTTTCATGGGGTGTACGCTTCGAAAGTTACCCAAAATCGGTAAGGGAACCTTTCACCCTCATCTTTTTAACAGACTTCTTTTTGTTTGGTCTTTTAATTTACATCTTCTTAATGTTGGGATATGTTCTTATATATCCTTATTTCTGAAAATTTTATGTCCAAGTGATGGGATACCCTTTTTATCTCTCATCAACTCATTTTATGAATTTTAAAGTGGCACCGTTAGACTGTTGAATTTCTGTAAGGGAGCTTCTTAACCCAATTTCAATTCATTGGGTTAAACCTATACTTATTGATTATGTCATGATATGAATATATGTATATGACATATGATTGTTTTAAACCTAATATCCATTTATATTGAGTGTATTTATATTTGTCACACATAATTATGTAATTGATTTATCCTTAATCTAAGGATACCGTCTTTGTATGGGAATTCGTCTCAATCTCCTTCCATTGAGACATCTTTTGATTTCAACATGACTTTATTTTATACGGTGTATAAAACCCTTCTGAATTTTCATTTCATTCAAAAGGAATCTTTTTTACATGAAGAGTTTTACTAAATGAAAAAAGGAATGTTTTTTTGTCTTACGTATGCGGTGACAACGACTTCTCTGTCGCCGTGACCATTATTTGAGTTTCGTCTTCCTCTACAAGCCATTACTTTTTTTAAAAAGAAAAATAAATTCCATGTTTTACTTTCCTTTTATTTTGGTATTGAAAATTGTTTTGATAATGTTTTGATTATATCAATGTGTTGTATTGATATCTTGTGATTGAAATGTGGAAATGTTATGTTTCCTTTATGCATGTTTTATGTGATACAATTTTGTTATGGTTATTGGACATTGTTTATGAAGTCTGGTGGTTCTGTGATAAACCAAGGGTGGGTGAGCCTGAGATAGCTCTCCAATGAATTGGGTAACATGAAGGAGTTAAACGCTATGGTTTCTCCGAAGAGATTTAGGGAATATAAATTGATGGGTATTCCAAACGTAACCGTGAGGGTTACTCCCTACATAAGAATGTTATGAATGCCTCAAGTTACCTTTATTTCTTAAGATTTCTATGAGTTATTCATAAATCTTATGATTTCATGAGGTATGTTAAAAAGCTTGTGTTATGTATATATTGATGATATAATGTTTTCTTTCTTTGTGTATCCCTTACTGAGATTTTTATGCTCATCCCATGTTTTTGAAATGTTTTTTATAGTACATAAAGTGGAATAGGGTCAAGGATGGGATCAAGGAAATGCCATACTGTCTAAAACATGGAAGTAGACTTGAATCTTTTGTTCAAGAGTTTTTATTTTGTGAAAAAATGGAAACTGAGTAGTTGTGCCTACTTTGTAATCATTGAGATGTAATAGTTATGTCCTAATTATCTAAAACTCTAAACCTGAAAAGATCCTCAATGTGAATTATTCATTTAATTAAATATTATGTAATGTTTTAAGGCCGGGTCCTCATAAAAGACAATGATCAAGTAAAACAATTCTCCCCATTTCCACCAAACTCATGTTCTGCCTTTTGCAACGCCATTTTTTTGAAGAGTGTATAGTGTTGTGAACTCATTATATACTCTATAATTCTCATGATATATTTCTAATTATTCATTTTTACATTCACCACCATTATCTATTCCCAACTTCATCAAAAAAAACTCACATTCCTTCTAATCTTTCCTCCTAAAACACTTTAACATTTTCAGAGAATATTTCTTTTGTTATATATATATTACTAATTTATTTCAAGTAAATTCATCAATGTTATTAATGAAGTAATTTTATCCATTATTTTAATGTTTACGCATTGGCCGATAGGTATTAGAATGAATAAGTTCCAGGGGTCTTTTCAAATAAATGTCAACTTCATTATGTAGAGAGATTATAATCATTCCCTTATAACAAATCTTGCAACACAAATTTCACACCCCGAACATTGTAATTATTTCATTTAATTATTTTATTTGTTGTGGATATTTTATTATGGTTCAGGTTGATCCCCGATTTGATTTTTTGAGTTTTTATTTAAAAATGTGTGTTTTGGGGAATGACAACATCGAGTGCACAGTTAGAGAACGGTTTGGGAACATCGTAGCTTCACGTAAGTCGCCGTACGGTTGGCCTGATGTTCAAAGTAAATAAATAAAATGAAATTAATTATAAAATGTGAATAAAATAAAATAATAAGAATAAAATTAAATTTAATGAATTTTTTAATAATAATTATAAGCATAATATTATTTATTATTATTATTATTATTATTGTTATTATTGTTAATATTATTACTAAGTTGTTATTATTGTTATTATTTAATTATTATTAACATTACTCATCATCATCGTCATCAACATCATCATCATAATTATTATTATTATCATTAATTATTATTATTAGCATATTTATATTTTACTTCTTTTCTAGGGTTTTCTTTTTTTCTTTTTTTCTTTTATATTTTATCTCTTCCCTCTTCCTCTCTTCTTAGGTCACTCACCAACTCCTCTTCCATCTTATGCATGTTTCCCAACCTCTCTTTCCACCTGAATCACACCGCCTCCTCCCCTTGCTAGCCGTACCTTCTTCGGTGGTATCTTGTTGTCTCCTAGTTCCCCATCAAGCAAGCAAATATGCCTCCTCACTATCCTTCATGCCACCACCCCTCTTGATCAGAACCCTCCAGAGACCCCGTTATCTGGTGAATCTCCCCTCAAAGAACCCCTTTCTCATGCTATCTGTAACACCCCAAGCTTCTACGGTACGTTTCCCTTTGAATAATGTAATAGCGTGTGTTATACGCAACATCGAGTTCTAACACACACCACAACCGATCAAACTAGCCGTTATGAATAGTAATACTTAATTTTTGAAATTATATATATTATATATTTCAAAATGGACTTTATTTTTGGATTTGATGTATCGAATTTAGCGTGAGGTGAAATTTTGGTACTTTTCGGGTAACTTTAATATTTTGATGAATAGTGAAAATTACTAAATTTTAATTAAAAACAACTTTTTTAATCAAAATAATTAATAGTGATAAATTATTAATTTTAGTGGTTTTAAAGTATATTTAGAATATATTTTTACCATTTAATACAATGTTGGTCATTGGACATAATTTCACAATTAAACCGAACATAAACAAGTATCAATCTTTTGATAGTTATTATATCTTAAAAACACGTTTTTTGTTTTAACAGCGGGAATTAATTTTAAATTAATTTCTGCCACTTCTGTGTTTTGAATTTGGAAAAAAGGATTCCATATTTGGAATCAGTATGTTCATATTGTGTGAATAGGTAACTTTTATTTTTAGACATTTTGAATAATTACTGCGGTAAATATTTTATTTACCATGGTTAAGGGTAAATAAGGTAAATAAGGGTTAACAAATAATATTATAATAATACTAAATTACACTAAAACGTGTCCTAACCTTATTGGTGGATACATGTCCGACCATGGTCATCTTTGGGTCGATTTTGGGACCCCATGGAGCCACTTGTAGGTGATAGGGACACTTTATTTTAATTAAGTTAAAATAAGTACAAAAATGACATAAGCATATATCTTTTAGAAAAACAATTTTTACATAGTGTTATATATGTTGGATGTTCGACTATAAATATTAATTAGAAAGATAAAACGATTTCCTAATTAATTATATTTTATTTTTAATTTTTAGACATTAAATAATTTAATTTATTTATGACACAATGATGATGCAGTAATTACCTAATTAATGAAAAATTAGAATAATTGATATTATAAATACCCAAATAAATATGATTTGAGACTTTTTATGAATTAAACTAATTTTTGAGGTTAATATGACATGTTATGATTGCTTTAATTAACTTTTTTCTAAGTAATCATTCTGTTACGATTTTTACAAAAATAAATTATTGAATAGTATCAAAATTGACATAAAAGAGTTTTTAAAACAAATATTATATTATTAATTGATATTAAATTTCTAAAAATCTAAGGTTCGGACAAGAGACTTATATCATGATAGGTTAATCAGTAATGGACCACTTGGGGGTCTCTTGGATGTATATGGTAAGTTTATTAACCATATAATATAAAAATACAAAGAGACATTGTAAAAGTGAAACTGATTAACTAAGAGTTAATACTTAAAGATAAGGTTAATATAATGACCCAAACCTGTCTAAATTCTATTGGTTGAGTGGTTTTAGATGAATACCCACCTTAAACTTTAAATAATTATCTTTTGAGCCATTATAAACTGAATATGAATTTATTATAAATTAATATTTCTAGCTTTTCCAAAGGTGCCCCTCACCCCTCTTATAAAAGGGCACCCCCCCTTCTCATTACTTCACACATTCAAAGCCTTTTGGTTTGGCCAACCCCTGCCCAAATACTCTATAAAATTCCCTCACTACAACCTAGAGGCCTTAGTTTGATCAGAAATCCAAACTAAGGAGCCCTTTTGATCAAATCAAAAGGAAGAACCCGAAGAAGAGGTAATGATTTCACCACCCTTTTTCAAGTTCCTTTATTCTTCCACTTCTTCTTCCTTTGTTGTTACCATTCTAAAATAATAACTCCAGTATCATATATATACTGTGATGATATTATAAATATGGTACAACCATATTCACTATTCTATCCATCCTTTGAATAACATGTCACCATACGTGCGTACGTACGGCTTACCGTCTCCACGTCGTGGTGTAATTGTTATTCAATAAATTATTATTTGGATGGGTATAATAATGATGTGTAACTCATGTAAATAATAAATATAACATGATAATTATTCTTTATATATTATATACCATCCAATTATATATTATTTTAATATCAAAAGAATGATATTGTTGCTCGTGCGTACGTACGGACTACCGTCTCCACGAACGCGATGAGATTCACTCTCCATCGTATCCATTCAAGTATAATTCTCATTTGATGATTAATAATAGTATCTAAGGACTTGATATCATTCTGGATATTATTAATATACAACCTATCCATTAAAAACATGGCTTACGTAACAAAACATATAAAAGAAAACGAGTAAGTTAACACCTGAAACGACGATAATTCTAAGATATTATTAACAAATCAATGTTAAAAGATCATATATGATATCATATTAATGTGTATGATTATTGAATAATTTAACAACAATTATTTCACCATTATACAGGAGGTTAACCTACCCCAACCAAGGAAAATTACAAGGTAAGGCTTTATTTCGCAATCTCTTCATTATCCAAGGTTGTTTATACGTAATAATCTACAGGGATTTCTTTATCATCCACATCCATGTTTCTTAAAAATGTATTTCAAAACATTTTTACTATCTACTATGATATGGGTTAAAGTCATTTATACCCTTGTTTGAATTTTTATAAGAGGTTTATAAAAGAATCTTTCCGTCGTTTTTCAAACAAGGTGCTTTTTAACCTTTTCGACAAAATTAAGGTAAGAATTATTTTTAACTTATACGGCAGGTGCAGCTATTTTCCGCTGTTATAAAATCTTTGAAGCTTCCCTTATAATCTTATAAGAATATTTTCAAAGAAAATTTTTTATTTTATAAATATATGTCTCTTAAATGATTTCAAAATAGAAAGAGATATTTCTCTAAAAAGAGTTTTTATTTCATCTATGTCAACATCCTTTGATGGATTTTATGCTTATTTGAAGTTTATTTATTATGATACAAAACTTCTATATTTTATTTAAGGTTTTGTGATATGTGTGACTGTGTATGTGCTATTTTTATACCATTCATGGTTTATGGTCAAAGTATTGACATTTCATATGCTAGTTTTAATACGAATGTTTATGTTATGTTTAAACCTTTTCATATGGGAATGCATTGGACTTAATTTGTGACGGGTGGAGCCCTCTATAGCTCCTCGATGCATCGTTAGGTCTCATGAGACAAACTAGTGTCTTGGCACAATGCCTTGGCAAAGTCTTATTTTTAGTCTTGGCACGAGGCCTTGGCTATGTGGTTATGATAGTATGGAATTATGCATTCCATCATTATGAAAGTGGTTATTGATATTGCATGTGATTATTCGATTAGTAGAATATCCATGTGAATAAGTAAATGGAATTATTTCATTTTATTTTTTCCATACTATGTTGAAGTTTAAGTTTAAAAGGCTTTTGTTTTAGCTATACATTTCCTTAAATGTTTATTCGTATTTATGAAAGTTTCCTCTATATTGTTATCCTTACTGGGCATTTGAGATCACCCCTTTTCTATGTTTTATTTTTCCCAGGATGTGAAGAAGTAAATTATGAATGACCTGTAGGGATTTTATGAGGGGATAATAGTGTGGACTATGGAGAAATTATGTTGTTGTAGTAGTTTTTTACTTTATTATGTAATGTAAAACTTTATGAATATATCTAGTGTTTCCAAGGCTACTAAACCAATTGGTCTTTTGATATTTGATCTTTCTTGTGATCATGCCAATGTTATGTAATAATGCACCGACTCTAGGTAAATGGGGTCGGGGCGTTACACTATCTACTTTGGGTAAGGATCTCTTCCTCTTTTTAGGGTTCTGGTCCCTATTCCTTGGGATTTTTGGTTTTTCTAGCAGCTAGGGTCTCATCCTTAGGGGTTAATGTTGGGGTTTTTGGTTCAAACTATTAGATTAGGATTTTTCTTTTTCTTTATCTTGGTGAAATTTAAGAATCACATTGATTTTTGTGGATTTTGTTAACAAAAGTAGGTGGTTTCATGTATAAACATTATTTTGTGAAATAATTCTCTTGATTAATTAATTTAATATGTTTATTGATTAATATGAGTGGTGAGAAATTAGTTTTTGAAAGAGTTTAATATGAGTTTAATTTTTAAGTAGCATTTTTATATGAAATGGGGTGTGTTTTTAGTGTAAACCCATATTGTGTCACTTAGTTTTCATCTATAAATTTTTTAATTAGTTAATTAATTTATATAAGGGATGTGAATTGTGTTTTTATGTGGTTTTGGTGCATGTTTATTTTTAAAAGATTATTTTGATGTTAGTTGAACCTTGTCACTCTATTTTTGTGATTCTGGGATATACTGTGCTGAGTTTTGATCAATGTTTGAGGGCACACACACATATACATAAGGTATGTATATATATAATGTATACATTTCCTCCATGTATGTATTCCCTCAGGACGTGGGGAGTACGTGCATTGGATTATGGATATACATATAGTTATGTGCATGGGAGTGCAAGCTGATTAGGAGTGGTTTCACCTAATTTTTCAACTACCTAATTTTCTCAGCTTAGTCCTCTCCCTTGTTGAGGTAGATTTCCATATTAATTAGCCTTTAAATTAATAAATGTTTGATTTCTTATTTTTTTGAAATTTTATTTAATGCTAGTAAGTAATTTACGGTCTTTAAAATAATTTATTATTGTGAAATAATGTTAGAACCTCTTTGTATTTGAATTGCATGGAATTGTTTGTTAAATATTCTTACTAAGTATTTGATGAAATTCCCCTTGGCCCTTATAAATGTGCATCAGATTTAAATTGGTGAATTCAGTTTCTAAAATGGGTTTACAAGTGCATTTTAGGTTTTCAAAGTGGTGTGTGTGTGATTCTATTAGAAATTGTTTGGTATGAGAAAATAATTTGAGACACAGTTGGATTTTTTTTAAAACCGGTTATCATAAAAACTCTCATTGGAATGGTTATCCTCCTTATTGGTTGACTAAAGAAGGGAGTTTCTTTGGTTTGAGAATTCCCATGTGAAATTATGGTTTAAAGGTGAGAGACTTGTTCCTTTGGGTGACTCGGGGGAGGGGGGGACCTTGTCGTGTTTGTTGACTGTGTGTGATGAATGTACTTGTGATGGGACACTATTTTTACATTGTTGGCTCTCCCCCTTTTTAGTAAAAACATGGGAACCTAACATAGTGAGTGAAATCTCAATGATCGATTGTTGCACTTGTCTAAGTTATTGTACTAGATAGTGGCCCATAGCATGGGGCTATTTTTTATCATTGATATGTGATTGACCCCCTCGGTCAGGCTAGGTAGGGCGATGATTAGGCGTTTAGGCATTATGACGTCATCAGGTAGGGAATGCTTTCAGGATGAGTCACATGTATATTATGTTATAGATTATTCATGAGCTCCTAGGTTCTCCCATGTACTTCAGCATATAGTTATCTACAACAGATGATTGAGGTCCATTATTGGTTGGTTAATCTTGCTTTTTATTTTCAATTTCCATTATGTGGTCATTAATTTAACTTCAATTTATGGTGTATCTCTTTTCTAAATGTGGTAAAATTATTTTCAAATGTTTGTGGAAAATGGGTTCGAAAATTTTCTACACTTCCTTCTTCTCAATCCCTCTATCATTAAAAGGTTAAATATTTCTTCTTGAAAAAGAAAATGGTTTAATGTTAAAAAGGAAATAGATCATGATTTACATTAAAGGGAAAATGTGTAAAAAGTAGCTTTTATATATTTTAGTTCAAACCTGAAATTATTTTTTCTTTATTTAAAGGAAATGCATTTGGGAATAGATTAATTTGGAACACCTATTAAATTTTAATACTCATGCATATGATTTGTTCTTATTTTTAGTCTTAGGTGCAGGTTTCAGATTCATCTCGATCGCTGTGGGAAATGTTGAGTCTTTTGATCTGAGTGTGATCCATGGGGTCACGTGGAGGTTTAATGGTCATTAGGTTTGGTTAGTTCTATTTATCAATTCTTGCTTAGTCATTCTATTTGGATTACTTATTTTGGGATTCTCTTTTATTATTCCATAGATTTTTTTATTTATATTGGGTGAAATAATTCCCATCGTCACTCTGTTGATTCCCTTGGAACTTTTCTCCCACCCAGGAGGATCGAGAATGCCTCTTGGGCCTTATCATGGTCCAACATGGGTGACCGATTTAGGGTCGACCTGAGTTTGTTCGTGAAAAAATGGCATCAGATCAGGTTATTCTTGGGACATGTTCCTTAGAGAAGTGTCTGGGTAGACCACAATTAGGACTATCGGGAATTCACATTCTGATTAAAAGTAGGGTGCCTATCCAGCAAACCTCATAATAAGACTAATGTTACTAGGATAAGTTGGGTTTCATCTGATTCATTTGATCCTTGTGGTTATTCGTTGTTTCAAAAATGAAAGGAGAGTTGGTTCATTGGTCCGAGTGAGCTCATAGGGTGTGGGAATTCATGTGGAGAAAGGGACATTGCCCTAGATTACTATCTATGATGGTTTTACGATTGGTGTATGGCCGCCAACCATATGTTCAATTCAACCATCAGCACTAGTCCCCTCATTCATCATCTTATACCTCTTTGTTTTGGAATTTTGGAAACATATTTTAAATGAGAATAAAGAATTTTTAATTAAATGGTTGAGAATGAAGTGAGGATTGTTGTGCAGCAAAAAATGATTCGAAGTGGAATGTTTTTAATTCAATGTGTAATGTTTGAAAGTGAATTCTTATTTGAAAATTTGGTTTTTTTCTAAATTGTTTTTGTGGGATTAAAAATGGGTTTTGATTTTGTGACTAGTGATTTTGAGAAAGTTAAAGACGTTGGTGGAACTATTGTTTTGTAAAGTGAAAAAGTTTTTTATTGACCTTTAGTACTCCCATGAGTGACGAAATTCATTGGATATGTGTGGGAAGTCGATGAGTCCTTGGTTTGAATGAGAACACGCATGTGTGGAAATCCATGAGATTCCATATGTGATATTTCAACCCACCAACATTGATTTATTTTCAAAAAAAGTTTTTGAAGGAAAATTCGGTGTTTTGATAACTGATGATTGTGTGGCATGTCTTTCGTAATTTTGGGAATGTTGTTGTGTGGTGTTTTGAGTTCGAAAACCCTTCTTGTTTGAGGGATGTTTCAAGGTTTTGTTCATCGGTAAGTCAGTTTGAATCGATGGTAAGTGGTCTCCTTTGAGGAGTTTTTTGGGAAGCCTTTGTAGTTGTTAAACTCGTACGTTCGATGTTTGATCTTGGTATGTTTTATCCAATGGACTAGTTTGATTGGGTAATTGGGAATTTCTCTTGATGGTTAGTCTACACACTATTTCCGACACTTTCGCCGGGGCGCGCACATCCGTCTGTGAGGACACGTAGCTGTAACCCTGCATTCCCGCTTTCCAAAGGTGGGTGGAATCCGTTCCTTGTTTAGGGATGTTTGATCCTTGATCGAAATGGGATGATAGGATGTTGGTTCTTCCTTCTGTGGATTCCTCCTTAGAACTCGTCACCTATTTCGGGTCTCCCTTATAGATTTAAGTCATGGTTCATGAATCTCATTCTTGGTTCCATATGTTCATGGACCCCGGTTAATTACACTACTTCTTTCAAGACATTCCATGGGGTCTTGACATGGTAGTGACCTTTGGTCGGAGTAGATGACAACATCAGGCATGTCGAGGCATCTCTGGGTGCGTGGACATCGAGGAACCTGCATTCTTCCTCATAAGAGGGCATCTCAAGGGTGTAGAACCCAAGGCATCCCACGTCGAATGCAAGGAATCATATGCCTTAGGAATGTATCTGAAGTTTTCCACAGCTTCCCATGTTTAACACAGGGTATGCATCATGTTTAACGTCTTGCGAAGACGGTTATGCCAAAGGCATGTCTTCTAAGGTTTTCCTCAGGCATCTCATAATTATCATGAGGTAGGCCATGAGTATAACTTCTTGCAGATATGAAATGAGAGTGATCAGAACGTCCCATAGATACAGATCAGATTGGTACATTCCAAGGAGGGAACACCTAGAAGATGGATGGATCAGAACGCCCAATGAGGACAGATCTGATGTGGTGCGCCCCCAATGAGGGGAGATGTCACATTGTAATGGCTGATATGAACACCACTAAGGGCAGATCAGGGAGTGTGCACCCCAGAATGGGGAATCACCAAGGCTTACCATTGGCTGGGATTGAACCTCATGGAGGTTTCCTACGTACCCTATGTAGACAACAGGGATCAAAACCCACGTAGTTCAAATGGGTGATGAATCAGGGTGTACATAGAGGACAACAACCCGGAGACATGCTGGGGATTATGTGTTTAGCGGCCCAAGTACTTCTAGGAGCAGTGAGGAGGGTGGATGACATGACCCCACCGGGATGTGGCGACCCGGGTAAGAATCAGGATGGATGATGGAGAATTTCTTGGAGTGGAGGGGGAATGAAATGGGACCATCGTGAAGGTTATGTTAGTGTTGGTATTGAGCCTTGAAGAGACTTCCTACATATCCCTATGGCAGGGAATCAAAGTCAGTTTAGTTCGATGATACAGTGGGACACCTGAGGAGGCGGCCTATGAGAATGGACGCATGGATGGGACCCAGAGAAAGTGGAACCTCTAAGTTGGGTCATGACCTTCCTGAGACACATAGGCTCGAGGGAGAGATTAGGATGAGACATGAGTGATGAGCTTGAGCCTCATGGAGGCTTCCTACGTATCCCCGTGGCAGGGAATCAAATTCTGCGTAGTTTGGTATGATGAGAACCGACGTGAAGGGGGTCGGAGCGACCAATGGGTGGTGGGCTTGAACCTTAGGAAGGTTTACTACGTACCATGCCTTGAAATGGATCAAAGTCCTCGAAGTTCGGGTTGGAGGCCGGTGAACCGACGTGAAGAAGGACCTTTGTCCAATTGGGTGATGGGCTTGAACCTCGCGAGGCTTCCTACGTACCATGCCTTGACATGAATCAAAGACCTTGTAGTTCAAATGGGGGTGCCGTTGAACCGAAGTGAAGGTGGACCGGGGGTTCGATGGGTATTGCGCTTGAACCACACGAGGATTCCTACATACCATGCCTTAACATGGATCAAAGACCACATAGTTCGGGAATATAGTTTAATGTCATGCAGAACGGAGGAAAACCGACATGAAGGGTGGGTCGGAATAACCAGGTGGTGGGATTGAACCTCGTGAGGCTTCCTACGTACCATGACTTGACATGGATCAAAGAACACATAGTTCAAAATGATGTGTGTGAGAGGACTGACGTGAATATGGACCTTGGTCTGAGGGATAATGGGCTTGAACCTCAGGGAGGCTTCCTACGTACCATGCCTTGACATGGATCAAAGTCCTCATAGTTCGGGAAGGGTTTTGTCGGTGAACCAAAATGAAGGTGAATCCGGGGGTCCACTGGTGGTGAGATTGAACCTTGTGGAGGCTTTCTACATACAATTCCTTGACATGGATCATGGTCCTCGTAGTTCAGGATGGGTGCCGGTGAACCGACGTGAAGGACCTTGGTTCATATGGATGGTGGGCTTGAACCTCAGGAAGGATTCCTACGTACCATGCCTTGACATGGATCAAAGTCCCCATAGTTTAGGTGAAAAGGGGGCTCGACACATCGACACAGAGATGGTCGGGGCCAATGATTGTTGGGCCTGAACCTCAGGGAGGCTTCCTACATACAATGCCTTGACATGGATCAAAGTCCACATAGTTTAGGATAGTGTGGGGATTACACTCTAGGCTGCTTGAGGTGGTTCTTTTCATGGTCGGTGATTTCTCTAAGCCCATGTGAGTCATGCTCGTTGTGAGAAACAAGAGGCAGTGAGGACATGATGATCACAACGTAAGGGTGCGTCCATGAAGGGTGGTGAATGAGATGGAACCGTCATGAGGATGATGATGGTTTCAGGATTGAGCCTTGAAGAGGATTCCTACATATCCTCATGGCAGGGAATCAAAGTCCACATAGTTCTCTTGATGACGGCTTACCGCCGATTGGGGGTTTCAATGGCTTACCGCTGGATTGGGTCACAACGGCTTACCACTGGATTGGGTCACAATGGCTTACCACTGGATTGGGTCACAATAGCTTACCGATGGAATAGAATATCAACGACTTACCGCTGAATGTGGTCGCAACAGCTTACTGCTGGATAAGGATGTCAACGGCTTACCGCTGAATAGGATCACAATGGATTACCACTGATTGGGATCACAACAGTGGATGTGACTTAAGCAAGGAAGTTTCCCAGGTTCTGCTATGGAGCGGCACTGGTGAACGGGACTTAAGCAAGGATGCTGACCAGGTTCCGCTATGGAGCGACACTGGTGAATGGAGCTTATGCAAGGAAGCGACCTGGGTGCTACTATGGAGCGGTAATGGTAAATGGGGATTACGCTAGGAAACTGCCCGGGTGCTGCTATGGAGAGGAAATGATGAATGGGGCTTATGCGAGAGAGCTTCATGGGTGCCGCTATGGAGCGACACTAGTGAATGGGGATTATGTGAGAGAGCTTACCGGGTGCCGCTATGGAGCGACACTGGTGAATGGAGATCACACAAGGAAGCTGCCCGGGTGCCGCTATGGAGCAGCACTGGTGAATGAGGCTTATGCGAGAGAGTTACTCGGGTGCTGCTATAGAGCGGCACTAGTGAATGGGGCTTATGCAAGGAAGCTGCCTGGGTGCCGCTATGGAGCGGCACTGGTGAATGGGGCTTACGCTATGAAGCTTCCCGTAACGTCTTCCTCATATATGGCCATGAGGTCATCCCAACTCACTGGTGGGTTGAGGTTTATGATTCAACACCTATACGCTAATACACAAGTGGGATAACTCAAAGGGGCGTTGGAATTATGCCACTATAATCATGGAATTAGGCGTCTTATTCTTGGAGCATAAGGCATCTCTTGTTTAGTGCAAGAGGCATCCTATGGTTGGAATATAGGGTGTACAATAGTTTATAGTATTGTAGATAGGACTATTGGAATCTCATGCTTGGAGCATAAGGAATCTTTTATTTGGATCAAGAGGCTTTCTATGTTTGGAACATAGGGATTACTACAGTTTAGAGTCATGTAGAAAGGACTGTTTTCTTCACATGCTAGGAGCATAAGGCATCTCTTTTTTAGAGTAAGAGGCATCCTATGTTAGGAACATAGGGAGAACTACAGTTTATAGTCTTGTAGATAGGACTTCTAGCATCTTATGCTTGAAGCATAAGGAATCTCTTGTTTATAGAAAGAGGCATCCTATGATTAGAACATAGGGTGAATACTACAGTTTATAGTCATGTAGATAGGACTGTTGGCTTCTCATTCCTGGAGCATGAGTCATCTCTTGTTTGGACCAAGAGGCATCCTATGTTTGGGAAATAGGGAGAACTATAGTTTATAGTCATGTAGATAGGACTATTAGGAATAAGGTGCCTAGAAATGGATGGTGTTGGGTCTTACATGAGGGCGGCCCTATCTGGTTCAACCTAGCATAGGAGCCAAGTGATTGGGTTCGGAGGAGTTTCCTGAGGAATAGTTCGACTCAAGGTACTCAGGGAATTGATGATGAGAATCTCAACTCACGACATGGGAATTAAACCAAGAATAATATTTTGAATTAAGGTGTTTCATGGTGTGTTGATGAGTATCTCAAATCATGGTTTTCCATAGGTGGAAGGTGGGTGCACATAGGGGCGAGTGGGGGTGTGGGGGAGCAGCCCCCGCGGTATGGACCAGTGGGCGCGAAGGTAGGAGCCTCACAAAGGATTGGTCTTCGCGAAGTAGCTTCACAGAGCAAAGGGGCTTGAGGAGCATGGGGTCTTTCGAAGCAGGGCCTCGCGGATCATAGACTGACGGAGCAGCATCGCAGAGCATTGACTCGCGGAGCATCATCGCGGAGCATGGACTCGCGGAGCATGGGCTCGCGGAGCATGGTATCGCGGAGCATAGACTGGCGGAGCATCGACTCTCAGAGCATCGGATCATGGAGCAACAATGAGAAGGAAGCTTCTCGCGGAGCAGGGACTCACGGAGCAACAATGTAAAGGAAGCTGCTCCCGGAGCATGGCCTGGTGGAGCCGCTTCGCAAAGGAAAGCAGAGCTCCGCGAACCGGGAGATCAATCGCCCAAGGGGAGAAGCGCCCGTCCAAGGGGCAGAGTGGCCGTCCATCGAGGGGGGGGGGGGGGTCTGGGTATTTATAGGAAAGTAGAGACACTAAGGAAAGCTTTCTCGGTGTGAAGATGGAGCTTGATCCACGGTAGATTGTGAACATCAAATGCGGTCGCGGAGCGTCGCGCCTCCTGTGGTTCGCGGCGGGTTCGCGAATGTCAAATCCGTCCGCGGAGCTTCCTGCCTCCTATGCTTCGCGGCGGGTCTTCGTGGTGCGTCTCGAATGTCGGACGGGTTCGCGGAGCATCCCGCCTCATTACTTCGCGGCGGTGCTCCGTGATCACGGAGGGGGCTTCGTGAATGGGCTTTGCAAACCAGTTTTCCAACCCAACTTAAAATGTCCATAAATCTTAATCCGTAGCTCCGTTCAGGCCCTACAACCTACCAAATCGAAGTTTGAGAAATGTACTACAATCTTGGATCGTGTATGGAAGCATTTGGAAAATTTTTGGGGACGCGTTTTCTGGTGCCAACACACCCTTATAGGAGTTAATGCATGACTGAATTGTGGCCATGGGTGATTCTCCATCGGCAGGTCCTCTGGTTGATCTAAGTAAGAAATTTATTCTTGAGTTTAGGGTTGAGTCTACCCCTATTCTTATTTGGATTAGTGAATCTTATTACAGTGGGGGAGATGATGCATGAGGAGTTGAAGGATGCCTTAGATTCCTTATGTATTTTGACAGTCAAAGGTGATGTTTGACATCGATAAGTATGAAGGTCCTTCCTAGAAGTGGTGAATGGAAATCACATGGGGAAAGTGAAAGAGGTCTCAATTGTTGGTGTCAGATGTAGTCCTAAAAAGGTGTTCAGATATTTGATCAGTTTCCTTCTAAGAAAAGGTTAATGTTAGGCCACCAATGTGGCAAACATAGTCATAAGAGGTTGTTATAACCATTTGCAGGAGTCATGTGTTGTTCGAGACAGATTTTAAACTTATTTTATTTGTAACGCCTCTTAAGATAAGTTGGTAATGTTTGGTGAAGTTTTTGAATGTCTTTTTTTCATTATAGTTAAAGGGTGGATGTCATGGAAGATTTTTAGAACATATGTTTTAATAGAAACATGTTCTCTTTTTGGAATTCTAAACTTTTCCCCATTGGGATGAAAGCGTGTTATGTGTGTTCTTATTTTGTTATATCCTGGATTGAGGTGAATGGAATGATGCATAGACATATTCTAATTCCTTCTCGTGGTGAAATTCTATATTGAGGAAAAATAGGTGCGGGGATGTGTTGTGTTGAGTGGTGATGTTTGTATTGTGGTGTGGTTTCTTGTGTCACTAGAATAAAAAGTTCCATTCTAGGTTTTTAGTGCCTGACTGTGAGGTAGGAGATTCTTAAACTATCGGAGCTCCATCCATAGGCCCAGAGTGAAGATTATGTGTAGTTAGGGGCCCAGAATGGTGTAAATGATATTGGTTAAACCTTTTTCTATGATATGGGAGGCATAGACTATTTTAGGTTTCGATGTGGCCACTCCATTTTAATAGTTCCATTTAGTGAAAAGAGACATGGGGATTTCATCTCCATGTTGTGACCCGTGTGGGTGGAAAGATTTTTCTCTGGTTATAAAGTGATGTAGTTGTCTCATCCTATCAAAAATCTATGCTTTTACCCTTATGGATGCGACTTTCCATGTGGCTGTCTATATATGATCATCCATATAAGGATGTTTTGATTGCAGTTTTGATTTACTCTCATCTAAGAATTATAATACCATAAGAGTAGTCTACCATGTTGTGTCTTCTGGTTGGTTTGGATTTTTTTTTAAATTGGGTCCCTTTTGTTGATATATTTGGTGTTTAGGAATCTCCCAAGTTAACCATGTTGGGTTTTTTCATTTCGGTCCATGTAAATCAGTTAATCTTGTTGAACTTTATGGTGAGGTGACCCACCATGGGTCTCACTAAAATTCCAATGAAATGAATTGATTTAGACTATTACTTATGATGGGGAGATCGTTTGAGCCTCCCTATATTGGTCCTCCAGCTATGGCTTGGGTGTTTGTTATTCTTATTGTGGTGTCTGTTCAGGTCTCCCTGTGTTAGTAATTCGGCTATATTCTGGGTGTCGTCTTGTAGATATGTGGTATCGTTCGAAGATATCTTACCAAAGCCCTCTCTTGAGTAAAACATTGGGGTCGAAGAGTGCCCAATAGTGTTGTAAAGCAAGGATATGGTATCCTTATTGGATTTTTCCAGTAAAATGCGTGAGCCTATTTGGGAATTTTTAATGTGTTTTTTTCTCAGGATTTCTTATTATGTGTTGTGAGAATTCTTGCCCTTCTCATTGACTGACATGAGGTGTTTAAATTTTTAGGGGCCGGTGGCACCTAGCGGGGAGTCTATTTTTGTCACCTAAGTTTAATTTTTTTGTCTCTTCCTTTCTTGGTAGTGATCTTTCCTCATCTCACTTGTCTTATGTTGGGGATCTCCTTGAACTACGAAAGAGCATCTGTTTTTGTTTTTGGTTTAGACCTCGTTGTGGCTTTCCTGGGGTGGAAAGCATTATGGTAGGGAGAATATCCACACCCCAACCCTTGTAATTATTTCATTTAATTATTTTAGTGGATTTGGATAATTTTTTTGGGGTTTGGGTTGAGCCCTGGTATTTATTTTTTGGTGTTTATTGAAAATTGTATGTTTTGGGGCTTGACAACATTAGGCGTATGGACACAAGACAGGTTGGAAAATCACAGGGCTTCACCGAGGTCACCGTGTGGCCTACCCGATGCTCAAAGTAAATAAATAAAATGAAATGAATAATACAATGAGAATAAAATAAAAAAATAAGAATAAAATGAATTTTAGTGAATTATTTTAATAATAATAATAAGGATAATATTATTATTTAAAAATATTATTATTATTGTTATTATTTTTAATATTATTATTATGTTATTATTATTATTAAAAAACTATTATTACCATAAATCATCATCGTCATCATTATTATTATCAATAATTATTTTTATTAGTGTATTTATATTTTACTTATTTTTTAGGTTTTCCTTTTTCTACTTATTTTTCTTTTCTTTATTCTCTCTTCCCTCTTCCTCTCTTCTTACATCTCACCCTAACTCCTCCTCCCTCTTATGTGCACTGCCCTACCTCCCTTTCCACCTAAATCACACCACATCCTCCACTTACTGGTTGGACCTTCTTCGATGATCTCCTACCGGCACCCCGTTCCCCTTCTATAGAGAATCTCCACTGTCCCTCTCTCATTTGTGCCGCCCTCATACCCCACTCTTGGCCATAATCTTTTGATAACCCCCCTTCTCTAGTTAATCTCCCCTTCGATAACCCATTCTTTGTGTGATCTACTCTAGGTAAGGCTCTCTTCCTCTTTTTTTTGGGTTTTGGTCATTGTTCCTTGGGATTTCAGTTTTTCCAACATATAGGGTCTTGTACCTTGGGTTTAATCATTGGTTTTAGGTTTCAATGTCTTGGTTAGGGTTTGTTTTTTCTTGATCGTGGCACAGTTGAATATTCATATTGATTTTTTGGGATTTTAACACTAAAGGTAGGTGGTTCCATGCATACATATTATTTGATGAATTAATTTGCTTGCTTAATTAATTTACTATATTATTTTATTAATATGTTTTGTGTGAAAGTTGTTTTTGAAAGTGTTTAATATGAAGTTGATTTTTAAAAAGCATGATTATATGAAATGTGGTGTGTTTTTTGAGTAATCCCATATTATGTCACTTGGTTGTGTTTTATAAATTTTTCATTTAGCTTATTAAATTATGCAAGGGATGAGAATTTCTTTTTTATGTGGTTTTAGTGTGTGTTTAATTTTAAAAGAGGATTTTGAGGTGCTTTGAACCCTGCCACATTGGTTTTGTGATTTTAGGATATGTTGTGCTTAGTTTTGTTCAATGTTGGAGGGTGATCATGCATATAATAAAGGTTTGTATATATATAATTTATATATATTCCTTTATATATATATATATATATATATATATATATATTCCCTCATGATTTAGGGAGTACATGTATTGGATTATGGATATACATATATAGGTGTGCACATGCGAGTGCAGGCTTATTACAAGTGGTATCCACCTAATTTTTCAAGCACTGAAGTGTCTCATCTTGGTCCAATCCCTTGTTGAGGAAGGTTTACCTATATATTATCCTTTAAATTATAGAATTATTGATTTCATATTTCTTGCACTTTTATTTAGTTCTAGTTAGCAATTTATGGTTTTTATAATAATTTATTGTTGTGAAATTACGTAAGACCGTGTTTATATTTGAATTACATGGAATTTTTTGTTAAATGTTCTTACTAAGGGTTTGATGAAATTACACTTTGGTCCTTCTAAACATTATTTGGATTTAAAGTGGTGAATTTCGTTTCTAAAATAGATTTCTAAGTGTGTTTCTTGTTTCCAATGTTGTTTTCGTGTGATTATTCAAGAAATGGTTTGGCATGAGAAAATCATGTGAGGCCCGGTTGGATTTTTTTTAAAATGATTATCTTAAAAACATTCCTTGGAATGAGTCCTCACATTTTTGGTTTATGAAATATTGGATTTTCTTTGTTTTGGGACTTTCCTTGTGAAATGATGGTTTAATGGCGAGGGACTAGTTCCTTGGGGTGAATCGAGGGTGACCTTGTGGTGTGTGTTGACTGTGTGTGTTGAATTTACTTGTGATTGGATACTTGTTTAACATTATTAGATCACCCCCTTTTTAGTATGAACATCGGAACCTAGAATAGTGAATGAATTCATGTGGAATGATTGATTCACCAGTCTAGGTTAATGTACTAGGTAGTGGCCCTTAGTAGGGGGTTATTTTGTTATTATTTCTAGAGGATTGGGCCCCTCGTTCAGTTGAGGTTGGGTGACAATCATGTATTTTGGGGTTATGAAATCATCAAGTAGGGAATACCTTTGTGATGAGTCATATGTATAGTATGTTCTATATTATTTATGAGATCTTAGGTTCTCCCATGTACTTCAATACTTAGTAATCTACGATAGCTGATTTGGGTGCATTGTTGGTTATCCACTCTTTCTTGATATTTTCCATTTTCTTTATGTGATCATTACTTTCTCCTCATTTTATGGTGCATCTCTTTACTAAAATGGATATAATGATTTTCAAATGTTTATGGAAAAATGTTTTGAAATGTTCTACGCTTCCTTCTTCTCAAAAACTCTTTCATTAAAAGGTTAAATCCTTCTTATGGAAAAAGAAACTGGTTTAAGGTAAAAAGGGAAATGGATCATGATTTTTTTAAATGGAAAATGTTTTAAAAACACACTTTTATATATTTTAGTTAAAACCTAAAACCGATGTTTCATTATTTAAAGGAAATTGATTTGGGAATAGATTATCCGGTCGAGCCTAATGAGTTTTAATACTCACACCTATACTTTTTTATTGTTTTTAGTCTTAGGTGCATGTTTTATCTCGATCTCTATCTTTATGGGAGATGTTGAGTCTTGTGATTGGAGTGTGACCCATGGGGTCATGTAGAGTTTTAGTGGTCATCAAGTTCGGTTTGTTTTATTCATCAGTTCATGCCTTTTCATTCTGTTTGGTTTATTTTTTTGGGCTGCCCTTTTATTATTCAAATACTTTTTCTTATTTTTATTGGGAGAAATCATTCCCATTGCCTATATGTTGATGCCATTGGTGCTTGTGACCATCCCGGGATGATCGGGAAATAATCTCAGGCCTTGTCATGGACTGGATTTGGTGACCAGTTCACGGTCATCCCAGGATGGTTCATGAAAACAAAAATCTTCTTCTTGATGTATCAGGAATACCCCGAATAGTTTCTTTCTTTGATAACTTGCTCATTATTTTCTGACACATGTGTCCCAGACTTTTATCCCACAACTTATTTTCTTCAACCAAGCCTTTTCAATAAGAGTTTCTACCCTCACCAACTTGAAACAAGTTTCATTTTTTGTGTTGTCCTCTTGTGCCTATTTTTCCATACTCATCACTTAACCACAAAAAACCCATATTTTATGATTTTTTCCTTTATAATAACGTTTTAAACCATTTGGATTTTTGTAGGCCATCAGAAAAAAAATCATTATTGGATTTTAACTTTTATTTCCCAATGATGGATGATCCAAAACCATTGACTACGAGAGATTCCTTATTGAAAAATGTCACGTTTCTTATTTGATGAATTTCACATTCATTAAAAATTTCAAGTCTCATGTCATATGAGAATAAAAACCACTATCCAGAATCCAATGTCATTATCATTTATTATCTTTCAGAGTAGTTTCAACACCAAGATCCTTTTATTTCCCATTATATTTATTTATAATCAGATTTAGAGAATTGTTAAGATTTTTTTCACTGGTAACTAAATTAGACATCATTTTAAAAAATTTCCAGGTTGTTTACATATTTCACAAATAGTTTCCAAAGGATTAAAAATATTTAAATATTACACAACAACCTTATCAAGTTTCTTCCAAAAATCCTTCCCAGGCTTCTTTCTATAAGGATATTTACACTCCCTTATACATTTACTTCTATAAATTATTGTATAATACTAATGTTGATGATTTAAAAAACACATATTTTCCATATTTTCAAATACACCATAATATGAGAAGTAACCATAAAACGAATATTTGCATATGAAACATCCATACTGACATGAGTTGTGAGCAGGCTTCTCAATAATCTTCTTATAATTCTTATTAGAACAATGTTGACAACCATTATTTTTTTTATCATCCGAGATCTTCCATTTCAGCTCAAATTCATTTTCATTATTATTGAAACCAAAATTAATAGAACTGTTTTTGGGCTTGTAATTTTTAGAAACTTCTGACTTCTTTACTTTATTATTTTTTGACACATACATAACTTTCCAAGATTTCTTATTCTCAGAACCATTTCTAACTTTCTTCTTCTTAGAATAAAATTCCATATTTCTTCTAAACATTTCAATATACCCTATCTTTATCCTTTACAGTTTTATCCATATGATAACTTTCACTAAATTCATAGATATAATTATAGAAATTTTTAAACCTATGTTCACCAATTAAATGTTTTTGTTTTAAAAGGTCCACCTCTTCTCATTTTTCATTCAACATTACTTCTTGAATTTTATAATGTTTTTTTCTTTCTCAAGTGATTTCTTAAAATAATAAATCTATTATAGTAGATTTAATTCCTCATTAAGAAAACATTCCTTATTGTTTTTTTGAAGAGTATTAACATTTTAGCTTCCAAATTTTCTTCTCAAGACTCACAATATTCCTCAGACATGATTTCAATTCTTCTTTCAAATGAAATTATAATGGAATTTCTTCTTCTTTTTTAGAACAACTTCATCAAAAATCTTCATTGTTATTTGATACTTTAAAATTATTGTCATAATTCTCAAAAGAATTTTTGGATTCATCTTCCCTTTCTTCATCTTCCACATATTTATAAAAGAAAATTCCAGATTTGGTTTTGGATATTTTTCAATCCTTACCTTTGGAGTAATATTTACCCTTATCACTATATTTCTTCCATGATATTCTCATCCTTAAATCATCATCCTCTCAATCCTATTATTTATTTATTTAAGGAAAATTAGCCTCAAAGTTCACAATGACCCCACATTAAAAAAATTTCAATGGAGTATTCCCTTTGTTTTTATCTATACCACTTTCCACATTTTTAGAAAACATGGATAAAAATTCATCATAATTTTTACAAACCTCATTTTCTAAATCAAAATCAAGAACCTCTTCTTCTTAAATAAAATTATTAGACTTAACTTTGTTTTCATCATTGGTGTACATTTATCTATCACCTTTGTTTTACCATTAATATAATTTTCCCTTATCATTTCATAAATAATTAGAGTAATATGAAATTAATCTAGAGATAATGTTTTTGGATATCTATCTTCAAATTAGAGAACTTTAGCATCAAACAAGTCAAGAAAAAATTTCATGATCTTTTCAACAACATTAGAATCCTCCAACTTTTCACCAAGACATATAATAGTGTAGGAAATGTTATTCACCATGGTAAATAAATAACCAACAGATTCATATTCACCCTTTATGATATCATCATTCTTCAACCTCCGGATTTGTAACTTTTTCTTAGTTGCTTTTATATTGCCTTTATAAAAACTTTTCATCTTATCCCATATAACTTTGGCAGTATAAACAAACTTTACTCTTAAAAACTAACATCTAGAATTTAATTAGTGTAAAGAATTATTGGCCTGTGTATAATTCTCATGATTCATCGTGTCAAAAGATATAAGAGGAAGTTTATCATTAATAAGAGAAAATCTATACGTTTCTACTTCCAGAAAATCATACCCAATAGATATAAGATAAAGACACATTCTACCTTTATAGATATGACAGTTATTACTATTAAAGGGATGAATCCCTTTATTTTTCACACAATTCATATTCTCCTTAAAATATTTTCTTCAAAATTTTAGTAAAGAATAAACATGGGGAACCTTGGCTCTTATACCACTTGTGTGTTCCCAGTAAAGATCAAGTATCACTAAGAGGGGTAGGGGTGAATCAGTGATATATTTTTCTTTTATGTTTCTTTATTTCTCAAAAAACCTTATCCTTTTATAAAAGATTAAAAATTTGAATGAAAACAAAAAAATAATGCATCCACATGAAGACACAAACTTTCAAGGTCCAGTAAAAAATAAGAGTATCTATATCCTTAGTATGGTATGAAAACAATCCTTTTATGTGGAATAAAACAAGTAAGATAAGACCTTACACTCATGTAGCACTATGTTCAATGCAACAGTGCATGTGCTTCTATTACTATAGAATAATGTAATAGAATTTGTGTAAAACAATGCTACGGTGTGGATTGATCGAATTTCAAAAATAATATCTTCAAAACAATTCATCACTTATTTACCTATAAGTAGGAATGAAATTCTTATGGACTACAAAATGACACTTTGTCTAATTCCCCAGACCGATTCACCAGTCTAATTTCTCAATATTTAAACATGATTCTGTTAGATTATTTCTGAAATAATTCTAAATGGATTCTGTATCAATCCTAAAATCCCAATATGATTGGTCAATCAATATTTGGAAACATTACGTATGATCTTATCTCTTCTTCTTTTCTTCTTCTATCCAAAAAACATCCTCAAGAAAATACAATCCGGAAACTACTTCTCTTTATAATTATCTAGTGCTCCACCTTCTCACTTATTCACCTATGAAATGTACACGTGTCAGAAAGTACATAGTACTTACACTATTTATAAGAGATTGAAAAATGTTTTGGGATGAATTCTAAATATCTTTCCCACTCAATAAAAATTTCCCAAAATGTAAATTATGTTTCAATTTGTGTTGCATATTTACCTCTTCGACACTTCTCAACTCTTTTCAAAGATTCTCTAATATTCTCACAACTTGATCTCACTTCATTTTTTCTTTATAAAAATTTTACCAATTCTAATTCCCCATTTCGATTTCTTCATTTCAACGAAGAAAGTGGATTCTTAGTTACATTTTTCCACACCAAATAAAAAATTATCAAGTAAAAATTTTAAAAACAAATGTATTCTCATTAAGATCCTTAGAACCAACTTTATATTCTAATGTGCCCTTTGAAAATAGTTTATAATATACTTTAACCATGTCTTCAAGATCCCCATTGACTACTCTTTTGTGAATGGTTGAATGAAATTTATTTTTCTTCATTTCCTAAAACCTATGATGTTGAGTTTGATGAAATCATAAGTGTCATCTCTGGTCTGATAGAATTGACCAACTTGATAAAAAACTCTTGAAAATAAATCAGAGTTTATCTTTTCATTCATAACCCACTTGATAATAAAAAAATCAATGATTTATTTTTTCTTGAACCAATTTTAAACAACCATGAATTCATCTTGATGAAAATATTTGACTATATTATTGAGTGGTATATGAATTTCTTCACCATAATCAGTCTCAAAATTTTCCAACTTCTTTTCTTTTTCATTGGTACCAACATCTCCCCAAAAAATTCTGCTTTTTCAAAGTTTCTTTAAAAATATTCCTATGATTATATTTTGAAACCATTAGATCATATGATGATATAAATCTATACTATTATGGTAATCAATGAAAAATCACATCTGATGGACTATTTCTAGCAGCTTCAACTTCAAAAAATTTATTTTCTAAAAATTATTCCAATCGACATCATTCTTCAAATATTAAAATCTATTTTCTTATTTTTCTAATTGAAATTAAGAATCTTAATGTTATTAAAATTTCACAATCCTTCACAATCCTCAAAAAATTAAATATCCAGTGATCTCAGACTAATGTAATGAGAGAAGAAAATGTTGACTTCATAAACTATTCTTTTTCCAAAAACATTGGATTATATCATGGCATCCTAATTTATTTGGAGAACTTTTATGATTTGCTTTAGTATCATCTAACTTGTATTGGGAAGTATTATAGCTTTCTATTATTCTAGATAATTTTATTATTTCAATCCAACCTATATATGATTGGAATAATCTTTTCTCCCCATTTCCATTATATTTTATGAGTCACATGTTTTACAAAATACATATTTTTTTATGAATTAAAAAACTAACAAAGCATTGTTAAATTTTCGTTGAATCCTGGCATATTCTAAAGAATATTCTCATAATGATCATAATTTAATTCTAGAAACCTAATGAGTCCAATGAACCTTTTTTACCAGAAACAATCTTCTCAATATGAGGAAATTTCTTAAGTATTTCGATCTTGATAACCAGATTATAATGTTGAGTCTGATTTCCATCCTTTACAAAGTGAATTGGTTTATTTTTTATTGAAAAAAGGAAACACACTTAGAAGAACTTATTTCATCTTCCAAAAACCTCATACATCCATATTGGTCCCAAAAATTGGGGCTATTCAAGTTTGGTTCATGGTAATGGAGAACCATGTGATTTAGGCCATGAAACCATGTGGCTAATCATGTTCTACATGATGATGGCACCTTGTTTTTCCAAACCATTCGACCACCCCTATAGAAAAATCACCCTTTTGATGATGGGATATGCATGGTTGGAACATTCTTAATGTAACCATGTGTACAAAATATTCCCCCAAACATAATATTTATATAGGTTGAATAGTTAAGGTTTATAGATACTCATAACCATGCTACTACTTTAGCACACCATGTGTGTGCACTTTTAAGGATCATAATTTTTAATTAAAAAACATTAGGTTCCTAGTTTAACCTCTAATGACCCCATAATTTCATATTATCTCAAAATAATATTTCCCCAGTACTCAGGAGGAATATTTCTTGGGATTTTAGGTGGATTTCCTTCGTTCTTAATGGATCAACTCATGGTATGTTTTATTTTGATATCGTTTTTCTATTCTTCTTAGCTCAATATTGAATATATTATCCTTTTATATTTTTTAACCCAAAGAGGATATGTATTCTAAATATAGGGGATTTTAAAGAGTATTTATTTTTCATTATGGATCTATAATCCTAAGGACCCAATCTATTATTCCTCATTCCCTGTTTTTGAAGGTTTTTAGTTCTACCTCCGTTCTTGAGGTATCTTTTTATATATAAAGGGTTAATTATACGAATTTTTTATTGTATTTATGAATTATTTTGGGTTATTAATCTAATTTAATTTATGTATTACTATAAAGTATTTTTTTGAAAGAAATCAATCCTCCAATGTGGGGTTTCATTAAAAATTGTTTTTTGTACACCAAGTCTTTGTTTAAATTATTGGATTGTGTTTTTTGTTTAAAAATGGGTTTTTAAACACTAAATCATATTATCTTGGATTTGGAAATGTTTCATAAATTTAATTTTGGTATTTAAATTTTTTTATAAACATGGGCTGTTTTGAACCTTGGGTGAGACAAGAACAATCACACCACTCATAGTGTGTTTAATGCCACTAGAGATTTTGTGATATTAAAAGAATATGATGGGACTAAATATTGAGTTAGATCCACCGTATTCTTGGTTTAGGCATTATTTATTTCTAGTAAGTATTCCCAAAGACCAAGGCCTAATATGGTTTTCATTTTCATTTATAATTTACCTGTCACATTATAGATGTTTTTATAGATATTTTCACACATTCCATAAAATGATGTATTGGTCATGGTTATTTTATTACATGTTTACCAAACATAGTATTCATGGATAATATTTATTATTCCATCAGTATTGATCACCTATATAAGTAAAATTTCATTTTTTGAGAGTATAAATTACTTTTAGGAAAAAACAAGGGTTGTTTAGAAATGGTTATTAATTATGAAAAATAATTTTAAAAATGTATTTGTTTTAAATCTAGAATACTAGAATTATTGATATTAGAAATTGTATAAATTCTTGGGTGGAATCCCATTGGGATTTTTTATCACACCCTATTTTTTCCATTGGGTGGTTGTAGGAATTTTTTTAGGACCCACATAAAGACAAGGGAATCTTGTTTCAAGTTGGATTCTCATTTTGGTGTTTCCTACGTAGTGGGATGGTTTAGAGGTGGCATTTGGTCACATAGAGAAATGTTGGTCTATTATTCTCATATGTTCTGGTAAGGATGGTTTAGCTTGGATTTTATGGATATTGGATATATATTTTTTCTTCCAAAATTTACTCTAGTTTTTTGTCTTGTTTTCTATAATATGATCCTTTTTTTCATTATTTTTCTGAACCTAACTACATTAGGATGGGATTGTTTAGGAAGCTTGTCTAGTTGACATGGGTTAGATTAGTTTGGAATGGTATCATAGAGAATTCCCATCCTGATGTTTGATAACAGCACCTATTTTTGGTTTTGTTCCTTTGGTAGATAGGATTTAGGAATATAACAATTTATGTAGTAAGTGTATGAGGGTTCCTATCCATCTCACTTTCGTGTATGGAATCTATTTACCATGGGTGGTAATAATTTTTTCCATGTTTTATAATTGGTGTTTGGGGCCATTTGAATGAACTAGATGGAGAGTTTATTTAAATGGGATCGTTCTATCTTAAACTATTTTTTATCATTAATATAATTCATAATTTATTTAAATTATTTATCATTTGAAGAATGTACTCAAATTTTTGAAGAGGGTATTTTGATTTTGGAATATAATCTATAACTAATCTGTAATTGTGTAGTCATTAATAGAGAGTGGCTCGAAGAATATCTCTTTCAAAAAAGATATAAGAATTTTTGAGATAGGTTCTGCATGTGAATCATTTATGGGACCCTTCATTAGTAGAATAGGTAGTACATACAATTAAATCTCTGGTTCAAGTGAGTGTTAGGAACCTAGGATTCATAGTGGATCATGGATTTTAATTTACTAATAAACATCCACCCAACTTCCTAGGTGATTAAGGACTATAGGAATTTGAGGAGTGGATTGACCATATTGAGAACATCTTCACCATCTTGAAGAATCATGGGGACTCGATGGAGGGTTTTTCTATGTATATACTCAAAGGACCAGGAAAGAGATGGTGGGACTATATTTTTCAAGATAAGATGCATGAGGATCTTACTTGAGATTATTTAAATAAAATATTTAATTATAATATTATCTACGAGATATTATGTGAAATGAAGAATCAGGATTTTCAGACCTTGTATTAAGGAGGACATAATTTTCAAGATTCATCCACCAGTTTTTCTAAGTTGTTGTACTTAGTACCAGAACTAGTCACCTATGTATACCTAAAGGCCTATGGGTTTGATTTTGGACAAATTCATGATATTCTATCAATTTTTATTTTCTTGTGCCTTACAAATGTCATGGAGGTAGTTGACAAAGTTTCTTTGTAATATAATAACATAGATAAAAATATAGGTTTGGGTGGAGCTTTAGTTCGTGTATTTGTTAGCCAGGTTGTGTCTTTTAGCCAGAAAAAGAAAGGAAAGTGTTGTCATTTTTCTTTAAGACCAATTTTATGGTCTTTGTTATGATAGTAGTTTTTTTTTCTACTAATTTTAAAGGACATGTCATACCAATCTTAAATATATAGAGAATCCTAATACATTTCATAATTATGGAAAATATTATCATAAAAATAATTTTTGTGAAAGGATATCCCATGGTGGTAAGTTTAGATCAACTCTCATCAAGGGTTTGCAGAAACATACCAATGTTTCCAAGGGTGGTGCGTCTAAGACTCACTCAATGGGGGATATTCATGTGGCTATGAACAGATGTCTTTATGCAATAGAGTGTGAACTATAGAAATATAAAGTAGTGATATCTATAATATGATTTCCCCACAGTTCCCCAGTTTGCACTCTCACTTTATGCCTGATTACCTCTTAGTTTTCCTCATGAATCTCTTTACAGATCCAATGTAAGTGCTTATGATCTCTTCCCCTTCTCACCATTCCTCCCCCTCACCAACCCTGTGATAGTGAGTGTTTATTCTCTTTTCTTCCTCTCCACATCCCCCATTTATGTATTCTTCATCGACTTCCTTAGTTGGAGACTGTCTTATTATTCCCTTCGAGATTCATAGATTATTTATCTTCTACTATAGGCAGAATCCATCTCTTTTCCCCCTCTTTCTCATCCTTACCATATTTCTCTTCTCCCACCAGTGGATTTTTTTCCTCTCTCTTTATGTCTATCCTTTCTTCTGTGATGGGTTCAGGTTTCAAGATGTGTGTTTATTCTTTTAATGAGGGTCTCATTCAACCTCATCACTTCTATTTTTTCCTTACTCATCATATTATACCACATTCTTAGTGTATCATGATGGTGAACTTGTAATATTGGGATTGTGAGTTGGGTGTTGATCGGGTGCTCAGTTGTTTTGTTTTTGTGTGTGGTTCTCATAGTTCAGTTCTCTCATCACATGTGGTGGTGTTCTTTTATTTTTCCTCTAATCTTAACATTAGATTCACCTCACTTTACCCCATTTTTTTGGTGTTATGATCCTCAGTGGAGGTTTGGGATCATACTGGGGAAGTTTTCATCGTCACACATGTACGACGCCCATTGATGGAGGTTGACCATCACACTTCACCCCCTTCTCTAACCCAGATTGAATCCCTCCCTTTCCCCTAATCTATATTAGTATTAAGGTTTCAAATTTATTTAATGGTTCCCCACATTTGTCAATTTTGAATTTGGATTTCACTAATGCATCCTACTTGCTTCATCTGATGCTTATTGCAAGATTCAAGAAGTGATGACCGTCGGTCGATGCATTTGACTGCTTCGTCTTTGGATCAAGGGGACTGCACGAACGAGTGACAGTGGGGCATCTTGACTCAAGAAACATCATGATAGGGTTTTCTTATGAGGAATATCTGATACCAGCTCATTCGTATATGCCTCGTATCTTTAATATCTCTCATTTTATTCTCTTTAGATGGATATACTATTTTGATATGAAATGCGACTCACCTACAATAGAGGTATGGGCAAGATTACCAAAACTCCCTATTATGTTTTGAAACCCATTGATTATTTGTATGATTGGTAATCTCATTGGTTTATATATCTCTTCAGATAGTAGGGCTAGGGATCTATGCCATATGATTTCTCCCAGGATATGTGTTGAAGTCCATATGTTGAATCTCCCAGTGGAGTTCTTGTGGGTTGCTATAGGTGAGGAGTTCCATTATAGTAATCCAGTTATTTTTGAATCATGGTGTTGTTTCTGAACCCTATAAAAGAAATTGGGGCATAATATGGAGGTATGCACGAATGGGAAGCTATTGCAGAAGGATTCAGACATGCACACTAAGAATATGAGCTTGGTTCCAGGAGAGGTTTCAGTTGATGGTGGTATTCTTTTGGTGGCAGACTATAGTTGAACAATTGAAGGTTGTGAGTTGGATGACTCTAATCGTCCTAAAAAAAATATGATGAGACGCTAAACTTATAGGAGGAAGTTAATAAGGTGTCCAATCATGTTAAGGAAACTCCTATGTATCTGAAAATTTATAACATTTTTAGTAGGTTGAAACATGATCTAAGGGTGTGGAGTCCTACAAGAGATGTGGTGATTTAAGGTGATGCACTAACTTTGGGTGATGTCACTACTGGAGAGTCCTCGATTGAGGTAATTTCCAGATTTTATGTTTCTAATGCTAGTGTAGAAGCTCAATGGATGTTTAAGGGAGTTTACAGGACTCCTGTTGATGGTTCACATATAGAGGTAGTCCGGTCAGGGGAATGTACCACTATTTGAGGACAGATTGAGTCCCCTAAGGATTTAATTAGATCAATCCCTAGAAGGTAAGTGTATGATATTGAGATCAGAAACTATTTTTTTTGGTTTCTTAATGAAGATCCAGTGCAGAAGGTTGAAACTGATCAGAACAGATATCCTATAGATGAGAAGTAGGCACTAGGGAACACAAATAGTGACGGGAACATGAGGGGCATCCGTAAAGAGTGAAAATATTACACATATTTTCCACCTCCCATAAAGACACATTCGGTGATGAAATTAAATGCCAAGAATATGTACAATGATGTTCTTGATCAACCCTTATAATTACTTATGAGTTCAGATGATTAAATGGTTGCACAAGTTTTGCATCTTAATGATACTGAAGAAGAAGTTTTTAGAGTAGTGGGGAGGCCGTTGAGGATGGATATCAATGTGGAGTAGTATAAATGGATCGACATGAAAGACTTTATTTTAGTACGGGGATTCAAAAAAGTGAAGATCATCCTTGAGGGGTACATTCAGACTTGGGAAAAAGTGATGTCTATACTTGAGGATCTCTTAATGGATGAAAGAGACACTCAGGTATGCAATATATCTTGGAAATTATTTAGAGAGATAAAATATGGTCATCTTAAATTATCTTTTAATGTTTTGGTTTTTTTGTGTGTTTGAACCCATGGTTTATCACTTCTTTCTAAAAAGTGTTGAATAATAAAAATTTAATTTTCAGTCAATTATATTCGGTATCCGCAGTGTTTGTTCATAGACGAGGGCTCTAATTCTCTATGGTTGGGTGTTTTCCAAGGACAATGATGGTGCTTCTATGACCATGATGATGGAATAAAGTTTTCTTCTACACCAGTGATTTGGTGGCATGATATGTAGATTTCTATTAGGGTAGGCAACACAAGGTGGGTGGTGGAATGTGGCAGTGATGTTTGCTACTTTTTGAATGATGAAGTTTGACATTTGAAATTTGAATCAGTTTTTTGTTGTTGTTTTCTATGTAGTGTGAACCAGTTTTTGTGGTTGTTTTCTATTTAGTGTGGTTTGTAAAGGTTCCCACTTATCCAAAAGCTGCCTTTCCAAAATAATAAAAAAAGGTTTTTTGTAAAGCAGGGCTATCTACTATCAGAGGTGTTGTGTTTATTCCATATTCTATAGTGATAACTTTGTGTGATAGGGTTTTAATCGTTCTTTTAATTTCTCAAAATTATTTGATTTTTTTGTGATTATATTTGGTTGAATCCCTTCTTTTTGGATATTTCAATGACTTTGGGAAACCTTTTTGAACATGGTTTCAGGTTTCCCATGTGTTGGGTGTTGATAGATGACATCAAGGTGGTGTGGCAATTTTTAGTTTGTGAAATTGAAATCTTCAACTGGATACATGAAATATGTTTGATAATGATCATTAAAACCCAGGTAGACTATTATCATTGTTGGGTTCAATTAAATATTTCGATGGGGTTTTAGGTTGATTTTGAGTTTATATAGGGAAGAGTGGGGCCTTTTGTTCTTTATGTTTGGGTAATATCTTTATATTTTTCAAATATGTTTCTTGATGATATTGATGGGGTTCAAAAATATCTTCTTCCTACAGTTGTGTGCCTGTACCCTGAACTATTTATGAATTAATTTTATTATTTACCACTACCTAGAGATGATGAGTTTACTATTATCCTGCTCCATGGTTTAATGCTAATTTATATGCCATTTTATCGAAAGTATGTTACTGAGTTGTAAGAAGAAATAGTCCCACATGAGGTCCTAGAGTCTATGGGATTTCTTCATCCTAGAATTTAATGTCATATAATTTCCATATTTTTTTTAATTATATGGAATTATTTCGAGACCGAGAAATTTGACGGCGCGTGATTCCGAGGTCCAGAGTGCCTAGAATGATTTGTCGAAAATGTTTAAGTTTAAAATAGCTTGTGTGAGTGGTTTTCCTGAAAAAGTGGAATAATACTTAAATGGGTGCCCACATCAAAAATATGAGGTCACCATTGCATTAAGGATATCAGGTTTACCCTAGGAGTAACTTAATTTTAGTCAGTGCAGCCCTACAGTGAGAAAACCCGAAAATGGAATAACAGTAAATAGAATAATTAAATAATGTTATTTTATTTTTCAAATCCTTATAACTCATGAACGGTGACTTAGATTAAAAATCCGAGACCACTGATGAACTCGTGAGGGTATGATTTCCCTAGGAAGACCCTAACATTGACCGACACGGGCCAAGAATGGAAGTTCGATTTGGGATGTAAATAAAATAATTAAGTAAAAAATATTTTATTGTTAAAATCCATAACTTCTAAATGGCAATTCATATTGAAAATATGAGAGTACTGTTGAGTTCTTTGGGGAATGTTACTCTTAAGAGGAACCTATCCTTGACCGGCATGGGTCAAGGGTGAATTTTAATAATTTATTGAACGTTTTGAAGGTAAGTTCAGTAAATGTACGAGTGACATTTTATATCTTTTGAACCAGTGCTCGGATTAAAAATAAGAGGGCGCAATAGAATTCACAGCGCCATGATTCTCTTACGGGAAGCTTCACTTTGACCATAGTTTATAGGGAGAAAAGGATAGTTTTTGGAGTTTTTAAATAATAATAAAATAAAAATTTTATTGTTATTTTATCTTTCTTTTCTCCAACGGATGACCGACGTTGGTGTGGAAAACGACATGTCAAGCCATTAAATGGCATAAATCTCCATTCTTATAATCGCACCCTAGGGAATTTAGGTTGTCTAATAATTAAATGAACCTTAGAAATTCCCAATGGTGTTACCCACCTCTTATCCCTCCTTTTTATATGGATCTTGGGGAAGGGTGTTGGCATGACTTCACCAAACGACGAAGATCTGACAATGTACCACAATTCCAACCACCTGGAGGATGAGACCAGTTCCCAGCGAGCGGTGATGAGCACCACTGAAAAACAAACCGATGACAACGAAGAAGTAGTTACGTCGATTGTATTCAATGAATGTCTCTTATCGATAGGGGGTTGATTTTGGCATTGTCTTTGATAAATTAAATCCTATCCCACTTGCTATCCCCTTAATGAGGAGGTCGCGGGCCAAACGAAAAAGGCCTGGAGTTTCCGCTGCTTTGTTCTTGATGTGAATTTTGGGGGAACAATTTCCAATATGATGGCAATGTGAAATAGCAATCATGCTATGACAAAAGCAATGCAGGAAAACCATAGGCACAAAAGAAACCCAGAACGGACAATAGAGCATGTCCGGTGACGCGAGAAAGAAACTGTCTGTGCGCCATGTTGGTGGCGGCCGACCAGGGCCGACCGTTTGGGACAAGGGCACTGTCAGCGGAAGCGGTCACGTCTAGTAGGCTGCGGCAGGAGGGTGCGGTGTGGCATGCGCTACGCCATTCTGGTGACACCTGGTCACCCAAACGGCTGATCGAAAATTGTGGTGGGGCAGCACCACACTGGCTGGTGAAAGGTCCCGCCCACATAGGGAAAACGAGACACAACAGTCAGCCTTCAGGCTGAATGAACCAACGCAGGCCGACCAAGGGGGTTGGACCCACCCAGCGGGCCAGGCCAAACCTGAAGGGCCTGACCCAGTGAACTGGGCTGACCCTTAATGGGCTGGACCCGGGTGGTGTCAGGTAGACCCCAGGACCTATTCCATCGAGCGGGTCTGACCAATTCTGACCGGGTCGAGACCCAACCGTTCCACGATTAAAGAAACACCCGTAACTGATGAACCAGGTGTCCTTTCGACATGCCGTCAGTGGTACCGGTACCCCTTTGGAGAAGTGGCACCTTTGGCATATTCTGGTGAGCCTTACCGAATAGGGCCGGACCATGGTGCGATCACCACCCCCTCCCCCCATTTCAGGAAAAGGGATGTAACTAACAGACTGTGCATCTGATTGACGCATCGTCTAGGGAATAAAGACCCTTGTGACTATGAGGAACTTCTAAAATACCCCATTAGAGTTTTGGAGAATGTTGGTGTACATCTGGGTTGTATTGACTTAAAATCCAACCGGGCCCTCGACACGAAAATGACAATAAATTTTAGACCGGGTGTCCGGTTGACGCACTGTCTTTTGCGTTGGGACCCTTATGACGTGATGGATCATCGGGTTAGTTCTTCAGGGGACTTTTTTCCAGTTGAAATATGATCGATGGCTTGAGGACCCCTTCTATGAGAATCAAGCGTGCTATGAGCAGGAATCTAGTGGCTGACTATAATGTGATGAAAGAACATCGATCCTATATGGGTCAGCATCTATCGATCCTATGTAGGCCAGCATCTATCAATCCTATGTGGGTTAGCACTCAACAATCCTGAGTGGGTCAGCACCCACCGATCCTATGTGGGTCAGCATCTACCGATCCTATGTGGGTCAACGCTCAGTGATCCAAAGTGGGTCATCGCACACCGATCCTATGTGGGTCAGCATCTACCGATCCTGTGTGGGTCAGTAGTAGAGCCTCTTGACAGAATAAGATGATCCAGTGATACCTCTAATCATATATACTTAGGTACTTATGTTATACCTGGTATGGGTTGAGTCTTTACCTTTATGGTACTTTTACCTTCGTGGTGTTACATTTTTAGTATTCTCCCCTAGGGGATCAGTTGTGAAAATAGCGTAAAAGTTGGAGCCTTAAGTTTCCGCACAAATGAGACGAGTATATTTTGGTAACTTAGGTATATATATGGGAATATACCTATGTAGAGTTGATGACTGCTTTGTGCTTTGAGATTGAGATCTTACTGTATGTTTTTTCCTTTGTGGAACTCTCGGAGACCTTCGGGGGTCTCAAGGTCCCAATTAAGTATTGTTATACTCACCTCTACATAGGATTCACCCACACCTTATTGTGTCTTATGCAGACGACGGGTAGCTAGGATGAGACTTGAGGGAGCCAGGACCACACTTTACATGGATGGGACGGGCTGACATGGAGTGCTGGGGAGACAAGTTGTGCCTACCCTTTAGGTAGGATCATTAGTGAACGATCCAAGAGCTGTTTTCCCTTTTCATTTTTACTTGTACTTTCTTCATGGGCTTGGGTTCCAGCCCCTTTACTTTCAGTACCCTATTACTACAACATTTTACTTCATGGTTTCTTCTTGTTGTGTCCCTGTATTAGGTGTTTATACAGGTTTAAAGACAATGCCTTCTCGATATAGGGATACAGCTATTCTTTGCTAGTCGCCAACCCCTGGCCTATAGAAGGCAGGCTTGGGGTAGTCACGACATTGGCCCCGAGGGGATGGTTCGTGACAAAGTGTTATCAGAGGAGTCAGTTCTACCGAAGAACTAGGACTTTGAACTTTTCAATGTGGTAATAGTGTGAAGTGTAATGAGTGTGGTTTTCAGTTTGTTGAATCCATTATTGGTGCATCGGCCGACGTATCCATACACCAGGACCCTGAATTCTAATTTCTGACTTGGTGCATGAAAAAACTGATTGAGTGTGTTTGGGAAATGTTTTTCCTTGGTTTCTTTAGAGTTAGCTCACTATGTATAACTTAGGGACCATAGAATGACTATTCCTTATAAGGATTCTGCCACATAGATAGCCAACTAGGATTCCCGAGAGAGTACATGATGACATCCCACCGAGCGATCCTGTGTAGATCAGCATTCTAGTGATCCTGTGTGGATCAGCATTCTAGTGATCCTATGTGGATCATCAACAGATGCTACTAGTGGACTGTGCATGCCGACTGAGTGCATTTCATGAGTTCCAGCTGCAGAGTTCTCTGAGGTTTCTAGGCGAGACAGATCCCCAGACATCTAATAACTGGATGGAGGATGTGGCTAGAGTTTTCCACCTAGTTGAGATACCATCAGATCATATAGAGATCCTAGAAGATAGTCTTTAGCAGTGTGTGACCATGAGGATGGTCTTAAAGGTGATGAGGCTTCAGTACATGGATCATTTCCCAAGATGGTACCTTTGGGTAGTGAACTAGCTATATCACTCCCCGTTGGTCAGCAGTTACAACCGGTGGTACCGGTAGAGGACACATGTAGGCTGATTGCCTTACACAGGTTTCAACATCAAATACCCCTCAGGTTCCAAGGTGATCTGGACTCATAGGTAGCTAACAACTAGCTTGAGGAAGTGGTTGAGTTTCCATCTAGCCAGGGCACCATTCGATCAGATGGCGGTCCTAGTTGAGAGCCTTTTACATGGATCAGTAGAACGTTGAAACGGTTTTGATTACCCTGATCTTGTGAAGAGGTGATTTTTTTATGGACAAGATTGAGAACCTTCCTCAGAGAAGGGGGTATCTTTCCATAAAAATATAATTGGTGAGTGTTCCCTAGAGCTTCTATAACTTCCACAAGACGACATGTCAGTATCTGAGTATTCATCGAGGTGTACTGACCATCCCAGGTACTTGATGAATATCTTACGAGCAGTGCTTCAAGGTATGGACCATCAAGAAAGGTGTGATTAGGGACATCCAAGCCATCCGTATTCCTTTATGCATTCCTACTTATGTTGGGGGTGCTATATAGAACCTTTGTGGTTGAATTTTCTTTGGATGAGTGGATACGACCAATGAATTTTAGTAGTGGGAAATCAAGAAACTGACGCTAGTCTCAGAGACATGGGAGTGCAAAATGTTTTGGGAAGAGGAAGTGATAGGTAAAGATGAATCTACAGTACAATAGAGGTGGAAGTGGATCTTGGAAGCAGTATGAGGGGGTATAAATTTTGACATGATACAACCACCCCGCCAATTTGGTCCCCACCAGGCTCAGGGAGCTGAAGGATAGGGGAAGGGAGTAGGTGCATGCATTCCAGGAGTGTGACCCAAGGGATCCGTGAATGATTCGAGGTATGGTCTATGTCTACTTCTAGCTTCCATATTAATAGACATAAGTACCAATCATTCCTTCTTTCCATGAATCTTGTTCAAGAACTAGAGTTCTTGGTTAAACCGATGACTTTACCCTTATGAAGGGAGATACCTTTGGGAGGAGTCTCGATAATCACACTTATGTCGACGGTCTGATCTGACCCTTCAGGTGAGAGCTTTGGTTGGAAAATATTGGTGGCAGTGTTGAGGTCTTACGACACTAGTTTGTGTATGGACTGGACATCCAACATTCATACTCAGATTTACTATTTTAGGAAAAAAGGATGTAGTATATCTACAGTGTTGGAATGAGGTTTTCCTTGGTCGACGAAAAATGAAACCCATGCAGCACATGATAAATTCATGCATAGGAGGGTACAATTGACCACTATGGAGTTGGCCAACCTTACCCTCATGGCAGTAATAGTTTTGAGTTTTCAGTTACCAACAGTAGTGGTAGAGTGTGCGAACATATTTACAAAAGATGTTTCCATGACAACCTCCCTAATGGGAGAGGGACTTCTGCTTTGGCTGGGTACTACCAGAGATTTGTACTTGACTTCTCCATGTTAGCAGCACCCTTGTCATCTTTGACGAAGAAAGGGGAGACTTTTTTGTGGATAGGGAAGTGTCATCAGATCTTTCAAGAGTTGAGACAGATACTGGAAAGTGGCCCATCTTGAGGCTACCAGAAGAGGGAATTAGGTATTTAGTCTACTACGATTCATCATAGATCAGACTAGGTTTTTTCCTGATGCAGGAGTGGGAAGTTATCACCTATGTTTCAAGATAGTTGAGACATCATGAGTAGAACTATGCTACCCAAGACCTGGAGTTAGCAGCAGTGGTCTTTTCACTGATGATGTGGCATCACTACTTGATGGGTGAACAGTTTACTTTTTACTCTGATCAAAAGAGTCTCAGGTATATCTTCATAGAGAAGTACATGAACCTAAGACAATGATGATGGATAGAGTTTATCTAGGACTATGACATTGAGATATTCTATACTCCTGGGAAGGGGAACGTGGTAATAAACGCACTTAGTAGGAGGTATGGTCTACAGCAGTTGAGTGAGGTGCCAGAGTAGCTTGTCACGCTGTGGATATCCTTCTTTGATAAATATTGATTAGCTTTCCTCCAGTATATGAATGTCACTCCCCCAATTATTTAGCGAGTTTGGGAGGCGTATCTTGGGGACATTGACTACGAGGCCCTACTTTCTTAGATATCCTCAAGAAAGTCTCACGAAGGATTTTATGAAGGTGGGGAGCACATCGTTATCTTCATAGGACACAACATGGTACCATTGATGCTTCGGGAGGAGGTTTTGAGGGAGGTCCATACATCCCCTTTAACAGTTCATCCTGTAGTGGGGAAGATGTACCAGGACCTCCAGCATCAATACAGATGGTCAGGAATGAAGGAAGCAGTGACAGAGTTTGTATCACGATGCCTCACTTGTCAAAAAGTGATGAATGCACATAGTAGGCATAAGTCTTATGTCGACAGGAGATGAATACCCTTGGAGTTCTAGGATGTAGGTCAATTCTTCCTACGAGTCTTACCCCAATGAGGATTTTAGAGATTTGGCCAGGGCGATAAGCAATCTCCGAGGTTCGACCTTTCTAAATTCTTATCAGAGTGCTAAAGGTGGAGTACCATCTATATCTTACACCACAGATTCACCTGGTGCATAATGTTTTCCATGTGTCGCAGCTGTGGAGATGCGTGCATGATCCATCACATGTTATCGACTAGGGAGAGTTGGACTTTAATGATGGGGAGAATTTTATGGAGTTCCCGGTGGAGATGGAGGATCGATAGGACTGAGTCCTTCATAAATGTTAGATTCCTCTAGTGCATGTTTTGCGGTGGCATAGGAACCTCTAGGAGATCACATTGGAACAGGAGGATCAGATTGATGCTCAGTACCCTCATTTGTTTGATTTTCCTTTGTTTCGGATTTTAGGGACCTAAAGCACTAAGGTGGGGTGAATGTAATGTCAGGGAATTTCTATATAATTTTTTTAATTATATGGAATTATTTTGAGATTGTGAAATCTGACATCGCGTGATTCTGAGGCCTGGAGTTTCTAGAATGATCTTTCGAAAATTGTTAAGTTTAAAATAGTGTGTGTGAGTGGGTTTCCTAAAAAAGTTGAATATGTCTTAAACGGTTGCCCATATCAGAAATCTAAGGGTACCGTTTCATTTTGGATAGCGAGTTTAGGTGAGACTTAAGTTTAGTCAGTGTAGGGCTTAGGTGAGAAAACTAGAAAATGGAATAACCATAAATAAAATAATTAAATAAAGTTATTTTATTTGTCAAATGCTTATAACTCACGAATGGTGACTCAGATTACAAATCTGAGACCACTGCTAATCTTGTGAGGGTATGCTTTCTTTAGGAAAACCCTAACATTGGCCGGCATAGGCCAACAGTGGAAGTTAGATTTTGGCTGCAAATAAAATAACTAAGTAATAATTATTTTATTGTTAAAATCTATAACTTATAAATGGTAACTTAGATTGAAATTCTGAGAGTACCACTTAGTTCGTTGGGTATTTTCCCCTTAGGCGGAGCCTAACCTCAACCATCGTAGATCGAGGGTGAATGTTAATAATTTATTGAACTTTTTTAAGATAGGTTCAGTAAACATATGGTTGGCGTTTTTTATGTTTTGAACTCATTCTTGGATTAAAAATCTGTGGGCACTATAGAATTTGTAGAGCCAAGATTCTCTTAAGTGAAGCTTCACTTCGACCATAGTTGGTTGGGAGAAAAAGATAGTTTTTGGAATTTTAAATGAATAATAAAATATCAATTTTTTTTTATTTTATCATTCTTTTCTCTAACGGATGAGCGGTGTTGGCAGGATCGACAACAAGTCAATCCATTAAATAGCTTGACTCTACATTCTTATAACAACACCGTTGAGAATTTAGGTGGTCCATTAATTAAATGAACATCATAAATTTCCAGTGGTGTTACCCACCTCTTCCCGCTCCTATTTATATGGTGCTTGAGGAGGGGTGTCAGCATGACTTCACCAAACAACGAAGCTCTAGAAAAGTACCATGACACCAACCACTTGGAGGGTGAGACTGGTTCCCGGCGAGTGGTGATTAGCACCACCAAAACACAAACTGACGACAACGACGAAGGAGTTTCTTTGACCTTCATCAGCAAACGTCTCTTCCAGGAAGGAGGTTTATTTTGAAGTTTTCTTTGATAAATTAAATCCTCTCCTTCTTTTTATCACCTTAACGTAGAGGGCGCGGGCCAAACAAACAAGGCCTGGACCCTCTACTACTTCATTCTAGATGTGAACTTCCTGGGAACAATTTTTAAATTGATGGCAATGGGAAATAGTGGGTCATGCTATGACGGTGGAAACACATAAGAGCTGTAGGCATAGACGACACCGAGAACGGCCATCAGAGCATGTCTGGTGACCCACGGAAGAAACCACCGGTCCGCCATGTCAGCGGCGGCTAGCGGTGGCCAGAGGAGACATGCAACAACCGGCCGTGGGTGGTAGAAGGAGGCGCATGACGAAGACCAAGGGGGCCGACCTGAGCTGACCGTGTGAAACAAGTACGACTCCCACAGGCGCCTCTGGAGGATGCGACCGCGATAGGAGGGTGAGACGCGGTCGGCGCGGCTCCATGTTGTTGACGCCTGGTCAGCCAAATGACCGACCAGTAATTGCGGTGGGTTTGCGCCCCACCAGTTGGTGAATGGACTCACAAGCACGGGGGTAGCATGACGCAATGATCCGCCTTTAGGAAGACCAAGCTGGCGTGGGCTGGCCAAGCGGGTCGTACCTGCCAGCAGGCCAGACTGAACTCGCGGCCCTGTGAGCCAGGAAAATCACGGCCTGACCCCACGACCTGAATAGGGCCGACCCTGATGGTCTGGACCCAGTGAATAGTGCCGACCCTTAATGGGACAAACCTGGGTGGTGTCAGGTAAACCCCAAGATCTGTTGCGTCGGGTAGGTCTGACTGAGTCAGACCGAGACCCAAACCAACTGGTCACTAATTAAAGAAACACATGTAACTGATGAACTAGGTGTCCGTTCGACATGCCGTCAGTGGCATTGGGACCTCTATGGGGAATCCATCTATTTAGAATATTCCAGCGGGCCTGACCGAGTAGGTCCAGGTCAAGGTACGATCACCCCCCCCGGTTTCACAGAAAAAGATGTAACTAATAGACCGATCGTCCATTTGACACTTCATCTATGGAATAAGGACCCTAGTGATAAGGCGGTCCTTCGGAAATACCCCACGAGAGTTTTGGAGAAATTTGGAGTAATACCGGGTTGGATCGACTCCAAATCCCACCTGGCCCTCGACACTAAAATGCCAATAACTTATAGATCGGGCATCCAGTTGACACACCTTTTTTGGGTTGGGACCCTTATGACGTAATGGATCATCAAGTTAGTTCTTCATGGGACTTCATGCTGGTTGAAATATGACCCAATGTCTTGAGAAGCGGTTCTCCCAGAATCTAGTGTGCTATGAGCGGGAATCTAGTGGCTGGATATAACGTGAAGAAAGAAAATCAATACTATGTGGTTCACCATATATCGATCCTATGTGGGTTGACATCTATCGATCCTTTGTGGGTCAGCACTCAGCGATCTGGAGTGGGTCAGCACACACCGATCCTATGTGGGTCAGCATCTATCGATCTTATGTGGGTCAATGCTCAGCAATCCAGGGTGGGTCGACACACACCGATCCTATGTGGGTCAGCATCTACCGATCCTGTGTGGGTCAGCAGCAGAGACTATCAATAGAAGAAGATAATCCAATGATAGGTCTAATCATATTTACTTATTTACTTATGTTATACCTGGTATGGGTTCATTCTTTACCTTTTTGGTGCTTTTACCTTCATGGTGATACCTTCATGGTGTTACATTTTTGGCATTATCCCCTAGGGGATCAGTTGTGAAAATAGCTTAAAAGTTGGAGCATTAAGTTTCCTCATGAATGAGACGAGTATATTTTGGTAACTTAGGTATATGTATGGGCATATACCTAAGTAGATTGGATAACTACTTTGTGCTTTGAGATTGAGATCTTACTATGTGGTTTTTCCTTTGTGGATCTCTGGGAGACCTTGAGGGGTCTCTGGATACCTACTGAGTATTATTATATTCACCTCTACACGGGCTTCGCCCGCACCATGTTGTGTCTTGTGCAGACAACGAGCTGCTGGGATGAGACTTAAGGGATCCAAGACCAGGCGGTACATGGAGGCCACGAGATGACGTGGAGTAATGTGGAGATGAGCTGTGCCTACCCTTCAGGTAGGATCATCGGTGGACGATCCAGGAGCTGTTTTCTCTTTTCATTTTTACTTGTACTTTCCAGTTGGGCTTGTGTTATGGCCCCTTTACTTTCAGTACCCTTTTACTATAGTAGTTTACCTCATGGTTTCTTCTTGTTGTGTCCTTGTATTATGTGTTTGTACAAGTATAAAGACAATGCCATCCTTATATAGGGATACTACTTTTCGTTTCTAGTCTCCAACCCCTGGACTATGGAAAACGGGCTTGGGGTAGTCACGACATAGTCTCCTAGGGGACGGGTCGTGATAAAGTGTTATCAGAGGAGTCATTTCTACCGAAGAACTAGGACTCTGACCTTTTTAATGTGGTAATAGTGTTAAGTGTTATGATTGTGGTTTTTAGTTTGTGGAATCCAGTATTGGTGCGTCGGCCGACGTATCCATACACTAGGATCCTGAATTCTGATTTCTAACTTGGTGCATGAAAACACTGATTGTGTGTGTTTTGGAAATGTTTTTCCTTGGTTTATTTGGAGTCAGGTCACTAGGTATAACTTAATGACTGTGACACACCTGTTTCTTATCAGGATGTCTCTGTGTATATAGCTAGTTAGGATTCCCAAGAGAGTACACAATGATGGAAAATCGAGCAATACTATGTGGATCAACATTCTAGTGATCCTGTGTGGATTAGAAACAGATGCTACCAGTGGACTGTGCACACCGACTGAGTGCATTGCACAAGTTACAGCTACATAGGCCTCTAAGGTTTTGAGGCTAGATAGATGCCCAGACAGCTGATAACTGGATGAAGGATGTGGCTAGAGTTTCCACCTAGTTGAGACACCAGCAGATCAGATGGTGATCCTAGATGATAGTGTTTACTAGAGTGTGACGATGAGGATGGACCACATGGTGATGATGATTCGGTACATGGACTGTTGCCCAAGATGGTACCTTCAGGTAGTGTACTAGCTATATCACTCTCCATTGGTCAACAGTTACAACCAGTGGTACCAGTAGAAGAAACATGTAGGCTTATTTCCTTACACAGGTTTCAACATCAAATACCCCTCAGTTTCCTAGGTGAGCCTGACTCACAGGCGGCGAATGACTGGCTTGAAGAGGTGTCCTAGTTTCCAACTATCTAGGGCACCATTCGATCAGATGGAGGTCCTGGTAGAGAGACTTTTACATGGCTCAGTAGAACTATAAAAGGGTTTTGATTACCATGGTCTTGTGAAGAGGTGACTTTTCTATAGACAATATTGAGAACCTTCCTCAGAGAAGGGGGTCTCTTTCCATAAAAAGATAAGGGGTGAGTGTTCCCTTGAGCATTTACAGCTTCAAAAAGACGACACGTCGGTATCTTAGTATTCATCGAGGCGTACTAACCATCCCAGGTACTCGATGAATACAAGTACGGGCTATGATTCGGGGCTCAAAACTTCGAGCAAGGTTTGTTTAGGGACATCCAAACCAGAACTATTCTGCTATGCATTCCTAAATATATTGGGGTGATAGAGAGATCCTTTCTGGTAGAATTTCCTTTGGCAGAGTGGATATAATTAGTTAATGTTAGCATTGGGAAAGTAATAAACTGATGCCAGTCTCAGAGACTTGGGAGTGTAAAATGTTTCAGGAAGAGGAAGTGATAGGGACAGATGAATTTCCAGTACAGTATACGTGGAAGTGGAGCAAGGAGATCAACATGAGGTGGTATACATTTTGATATGATACAACCACCACCCCAATGTGGTCCCCACCAGGCTTAGGGAGCTGGAGGACAGAGGTAGGGAGTAGCTGCATGCAGTCCAGGAGTGTGACCCAAGGGATCCAAGAATGATTCGAGGTACGGTCTATGTCTAATACTAGCTTCCATATTAATAGACATAGGTACCAATCATTCCTTCTTGCCACGAATCTTGTTCAATAACTAGAGTTTCCGGTTAAACTGATGACATGACCCCTACGTATGTAGATACCTTTGGGAGGATACTCGATAATTACACTTATGCCGATGGTCTGATCTGACCCCTGAGATGAGAGATTCGGTTGGAACTTCTTGGTGGCAGTGTCCAGGCCTTACGACGTTAGTTTGGGTATGGACTGAACATCCACAATTCATACTCAGATTGAATGTTTTAGGAAAATGGATGTAGTATATCTACAATGTTGGAATGGGTTTTTCCTAGGTTAGTGAAAAAGCAAACCTAGGCAGCACATGATAAACTAATGCATAGAAGGGTGAAGCCGATGTCTCTTGAGTCAGCCAACCTTACCCTCTTGGCAGTAATAGTTTTGCGTTTTTAGTTTCCAACAGTAGTGGCGGGGTTTATAGACATCTTTAAAAAATATGTTTCCATGACTACCTCCCCGAAGGGAGAGGGACTTCTACTTTGGATGGGTACTACTGTAGATTTGTACCTGCCTTCTCTAGGTTAGCGACACCCTTGTAAGCATTGATGAAAAAGGGTAGACTTTCCAATGGACGGGGAAGTGTCAACAGATATTTCCAGAGCTGAGACAGAGACTAACAAGTGCCCCATCTTGAGGCTACCAAAAGAGGGCATTGGGTATGTAGTCTACTACGACGCATCACATACTAGACTAGGTTATTTCCTGATACAGGAGTGGGTAGTGATCACCTATGGCTCACGAAAGTTGAGACAACACGAGTAGAACTATGATACCCATGACCTATAGTTAGCAACAATGGTCTTTGTGCTGAAGATGTGGCAGAATTACTTGATGGGTGAACAATTTACTTTTTACTCTGATCACAAGAGTCTCAGGTATATCTTTTCACAGAAGGACCTAAACCTAAGACAATGACGATGGATAGAGTCTATCCAGGACTATGACTTTGAGATAGTCTATACTCCTGGTAAGGGGAACATGGTAACAAACGCACTCAGTAGGAGGTCTGGTCTACAGCTGCTGAGTGAGGCATCAGAGTAGCTTGTTGCGATGCAGATATCCTTCCTGGATAAATATGGAGCATCTTGCCTCCATTCTATGACTATCACTCCCCCAATTCTTTAGTGAATTTGGGAGGCGCAACTTGGGGACATTGACTGCGAGACCCGATGTGCTTAGGTATCCTTAGGACAGTCTCCTGAAAGATTTTATGAAGGTGGGGAGCATGTCATTTTCTTAATTGGACTCATCATGGTACCACTGGAACTTCTGGAGGAGGTGTTGAGGGAGTTCCTTACATCCCCTTTAACAGTTCATCCTGGAGTAGCGAAGATGTACCAGGACCTCCAGCGTGAGTACTGATGGCCAGGAATAAAGGTAGCAGTGATAGAGTTTATATCGCAATGCCTCACTTGTTAGCATGTGATGACTGCACAATGTAGGCATAAGTCTTATGCCGACAGGAGATGGATACCCTTGGAGTTTGATGATGGAGGTCATGTATTCCTACGGGTCTCACCACGATGAGTATTGCAGAGATTCGGCTAGGGCGACAAGCTATCTCTGAGGTTCATCAGACATTTCTAGATTCTCAGCATAGTAGGAGAGGTGGCGTACTTTCAATCTCTTACCCCACAGATGCACATGGTGCATAATTTTTTCCATGTTTCGTAGTTGAGGAGATGCATGCATGATCCATCACATGTTATCGACTAGGGAGAGTTCAACTTTGATGATGGGGATAATTTTACAGAGCTTCCAGTAGAGATAGAGGATCGATAGGACCGAGTCCTTTGTGGATGGTTGATTCCTCTAGTGCATGTTTGGTTGTAGCACAGAAACCTCCAAGAGAGCACATTGGAATTAGAGGCTCAGATTCATTCTCAGTACCCTCATTTGTTTGATTTGCCTTTGTTTTGGCTTTCGAGGATATAAATCACTAAGGTGGGGAGAATGTCATGTCACAGAATTTCTGTATAATTTTTTTAATTATATGGAATTATTTTGAGACTGTGAAATATGACCGCGCATGATTCCGAGGCCTGGAGTACCTGGAATGATCTGTCAAAAATTGTTAATTTTAAAATAGCGCGCGTGAGTGGTTTTCCTGAAAAAGTGGAATAACTATTAAACAGGTGCCCGAATCAGAAATCCGAGGGTATGATTGTGTCCAGGATAATGGGTTTACCCTAGGCACGACTTAAGTTTAGTCGGCGCAGGGCTCCAGTGAGAAACTCGAAAATGTCGTAACCGCAAATAAAATAATTAAATAAAGTTATTTTATTTTTCAAATGATTGTAACTCACGAACAGTGACTCAGATTAAAAATCTGAGACCACTGTTGAACTTGTGAGGGTATTCTTTTCTTAGCCAGACCCTAACATTGTCCGGCATGGGTCAACAGTGGAAGTTAGATTTTGGCCGTAAATAAAATAATTATGTAATAATTATTTTATTGTTAAAATCCACAACTTGAAAACGGTAACTCAGATTGAAAATATGAGATTACCATTGAGTTATTTGGAGAGTGTTCCCTTTACACAGAGCCTAACCTTGACCGATATAGATCAAGGGTGAATGTCAATAATTTATTGAACTTTTTAAAGATAGGTTTAGTAAATGTACATGTTTCATTTTTTATCTTTTGAATCGGTTCTTGGATTAAAAATTTGAGGGCACCATTGAATTCGCAGGGACAGGATTCGTATAAGGGAATCTTCACATTGACCTCAGTTGGTCGGGAGAAAAGGATAGTTTTTGGACTTTTTAAAGAAAAATAAAATAAAAATTTTATTGTTATTTTATCTTTCTTTTCTCTAACGGATGAGCGGTGTTGGTGGAATCGACGACATTTCATGCCATTAAATGGACTGACTCTTCATTCTTGTAACAACACCGTTGAAAATTTAGGTGGTCCATTAGTTAAATTAACATCATAAATTTCCAATGGCATTACCCACCTCTTCCCCCTCCTATTTATATGGTTCTAGGGGAGGGTTGTTGGAATGACTTCACCAAACAATGTAGCTCTGGCAAAGTACCGCGACGCCACCCACTTGGAGGACGAGGCTGGTTCCCGACGAGCGGTGAAGAGCACCACCAAAACATGAACTGATTACAACGATGAAGGAGTTCCATCAATCGTCAGTAGTAAACATCTTTTCTAGGTAGGGGGTTTATTATGAAGTTATCTTTGATAAATTAAATCCTCTCTTGCTTTCTATCACCTTAATATAGAGGGAGTGGGCCAAATGAACAAGCCTCAAACCCTCCGCCGCTTCATTCTGAATGTGAACTTCGGGGGAACAATTTCCAACTTGATGGAAACACGAAATAGCAGGTTACACTATGATGATGACAACACAAGAGATCTGTAGGCACAAACGACACCAAGAATGGACACCAGAGAACGTCCGATGAACCACGGAAGAAACCACCGGTGCGCCATGTTGGCGACGACCGGTGGTGGTCAGAGGAGACACGCAACAACCGGCCGCGGATAATAGAAGGTGGTGCGCGACAGATGCCAAGGGGGCCAGCCTGAACTAGCTACGTGGAATAAGGGCGGCGCTCATAGGTGCCTCTGGTAGAAGCAGCCACATAAGGAGGGTGCGGCGCGACCCGCATCGTGCCACGTTGTTAACGCATAGTCGGATAAACGACCGATCGGTAATTGTGGTGGGGTATCAACCCACCGTCTAGTGAATGGAACCAAAATATTGGGTCCAACGGGACACAACGGTATGCCTTCATGAAGACCGAGTTGGCATGGGCTGGCCAAGCGGGCCGGACCTACCAGCGGGCTAGACCGAACTCGCAGTCGATGCCTGCGAACCGAACGGGGCCGACCCTGATGGGATGGACCCAGTGAACAGTGCTAAACCTTAATGGTCCAGACCCAGAAGGTGTCAGGTAAACCCCAGGATCTGTTACGTCAGACCGATCTGGCCAAGATAGACTGAGCCCAGACCCAACCAGTCCCTGATTAAAGAAACACCCGTAACTAACAAACGGGGTGTCCTTTGGACACGCCATTAGTGGCATAAGGACCCTAGTGACAAGGAATCTTATTGATGCATAGTCTATGGAATAAGGACCCTAGTTACAAGGCAGTCCTTCTGAAATACACCATGAGTGTTTTGGAGAAATTTGGAGTAATACTGAGTTGGATCGACTCGAAATCCAACCGGGCCCTCAGCACTAAAATGCCAATAACTTACAGACCGGGTGTTCAGTTGACACATCATCTTTTGCGTTGGGACCCTTATGATGTAATGTATCATCGAGTTACTTATTCGTGGGGGATCATTGTAATGGCCCGGACCTCTCCGGTCCATTACTTTGTGAAATGTTGGTGTTAGAGGTGTTCTGGGAGGTTAAGGGGACTTATCCCCAACACTTTGCCAAATTTCCGGTTCTGTGAACAGTGTTTCCAGTTTTATGATCAGTAACAGATCGGTCTCACCGATCGGTCTGACAGATCGGTCTCACAGATCGGTTTCACAGATCGGTCTGACAGATCAGTTTCAGAGATCGGTCTGACAGATCGATTTCACAGATCGGTGTGACATATCGGTTTCACAGATCGGTTTGAAAGATCGGTTTCACAGATCGGTGTGATAGATCGGTTTCACAGATCGGTCTGACAGATCGGTTTCACAGATCGGTGTGACAGATCGGTTTCACAGATCGGTCTGACAGATCGTTTTCACAGATCGGTTTCACAAATCGATTTCACAGATCGGTGTGACAGATCGGTTTCACAGATCGGTCTGACAGATCGGTTTCACTGATCGGTGCGACAGATCGGTTTCACAGATCGGTCTGATAGATCGGTTTCACTGATCGGTGTGACAGATCGGTTTCACATATCGGTCTGACAGATCGGTTTCATAGATCGGTGTGACAGATCAGTTTCACAGATCGGTGTGACAGATCGGTTTTAGAGATCGGTCTGACAGATCGGTTTCACAGATCGGTTTCATAGATCGGTGTGACAGATCGGTTTCACAGATCGGTGTGACAGATCCGTTTCACAGATCGGTTTCACAGATCGGTGTGACAGATCGGTTTCACAGATCGGTGTGACAGATCGGTTTCACAGATCGGTTTCACAGATCGGTTTCACAGATCAGTTTCATGTACAGTAACAGTGGGTGAACAGTGTTTCTAGACTCCTACAGTTTTGCCCCTTTTGAGGTTTCCTTTGACGTAAAATACATTTAAAGCCTTATTTTAAGGACTCTTAAGGCCGATTCAAATGCCATAAATCCTATATTAATTATTCCTAAGGCCAAGATGTATTTACCTGGTCAAACCGCGTGGGTTAATGCGATCCGTTTTTAATGGAGAATTAACCGGATCTTAAACCGTCGCCCCATTAAATATTCAAAAAGGGACGAGATATCATTCTCCCTTGTTCTTTCCCTTGTTCTCAACTAAGAGGCACTAGAATCTTTCAATTCTTTCCGTAGGAGTTACACAATCAATCTTTTCTCCTAGGATTGGTTCTGCTCTGTTTTGGATGCAACCGAGCCCTGTCGATCAATCTTTGATATAAGGTATGTGTGTCGTCGTTCTTTGGGGTTAATCTTCTCCTATCCTCCTTTCCATAATTATACCATGTAATTTAAATGTTTTTAATGGGTTTTCTTGGGGCTGGTTGGTACTGTCGTATCGCAGCATCCTCCGGTGGATGCAGTTGTTGCGAGGGGAGGATCGTGACCTGTTGTGTGGATAAAGAACGTGAGGAACTGTTTGAGGTAGGGGATTCATAGCTTCTCTAATTTTATATGTGCAATTGTAGAATTAGCATGATTTATCCCCTTGGACCACAATGAAATTGACCTAATTGAATACTTGAACCGGATTAAAAGAATTGGTTTATCGCATGTTGTTGCTTTATACCGTGATAACGGTTTGCCTCATGTTTTCCTAGATATAGTGATATCTACGTTTTCTTTGTTTTGTTGTTCGTTCATGATAGAAATTGATAATGAACATAAATCCGGGATTAATTATTAATTAATTGGCTAAAGATAAAGAGGCATGTAAATTAATCTGGTTATTGCTGTTGTTGTAGTTGTTCTAATTTGAGGATAATCAAATTAGGGAAGTAAGAATGGTTATTTAATTGTGATAGCTTACTGATTTGGTATCCATGATTGGAACCTAAGAATAACAAATCTTCCAATTCAATATGGATTAAATAATAGATTAGGTGGGAATTTCTAAAGGGGTTCTGAGTTACCCTCTTGTTTGCTAAAGGGTCAAGGGCCCATGGTTGTGATTGTTGTTTTTCTGCTGCTTGTGCTGTGATGTGAGCCTGGATGGCTGTTGTGAGATGTGGAGGCATGGAGGCCTTGTGGTTGTGGCAACAGATGACACCTAGTGTGGCGAGATGCATCGGTTTATGCATATGGGTGTCGGGGAGGACACCAAGGATGATGGTATGAGATGAATGTGATGGTTTGATGTTGGTGGTTTGGTTTGGTTGTTTATCTGCTTTACTTTTCCCCACTGCTCAAGGCATCTGGTCTTGCTTACCCTCTTTCTGAAGGAGGCGAAGACACGCGGGGTATGCCACGTGGTTTTTGTGTTTAGCCTCTCGATGGAGGATGGGTCTATGCTCTTGCTATAGGCGGCAAAGACTCAACGGGTAGTATATCTACTCCCCGTGTTGAGCCCCTTTGTGTTTAGTAGCATAGGATGCTTTTCTAGAATTCCTAGGAATATGGGAAAGTAATTCCATAATGAAAGTTTGTTTAAATGGTGATAATCCACGAGGATGGAGAAACTGGAATTTAATAGTGATGTGAATCCTAAAAAGGAGCAGTTTTTGAATGTGATGCCAATTCAGTTTAATGTGGAATTGTTCATTCTTAATTAATGTTTAAAGAATTAATTAATGTACAGTGGAACTGATAAAATGAGAATGGAGTAATCTAATAAATCTCTTCAAATGTTTGTGTGCTTATAGGATACCTAGTCTTAGAAGTAGCAGCCTGGAGTCTGAGAGACGTTAGCTGCAGTTGTATCTAAGACTAGGTAATGCCCATAGTGTGGATGTGAGTTACTTATATATTCTGTACTTTTTGTGTTTCTATACGCTACTCCACCCTGTCGGTAAGGGAAACTGACACCCCGGGGATTCTGAGCCATGGGGAGGTGTTTTCCCCAACATTCTAATGGGAGGTTGAATGGCTGACTACCCCCTTTGGCTCCACTCTCTTCTCTTGGTAGATACTTGTGCCATGAGGCACAACGGTTAGTTACCCCATATATGTGTGTAGAGGGCTGTAATGGCTTGTGGTTATTCACACACATATATTCTGGATATAGTATCCTACGGACTACTATAGGTGTAACGTGTATATGCTATGATGGCTTGAGGATCCTTACTCGGAGTATGGGCTGTAATGGCTTGAGGTATTATACCCGACGTATGATACACGTTATGCGAGCTGTGGTGGCTCCTGGAGACTACCTGATTACTTTTGGTTGTGAGGACGGTGTGGTGCTTCGCCCAGGTGTCTACGGGCAAGCCTATGTGGTGCACGGGGTGCAGATTGTGGAGCTTCGCCCAGGTGTCTGCGGGCAAGCCTTTGGAGAGAGATGGACAGGACGTATGTCATTGGGGCAAAGCGGCAAACCAGTGGGGAATTAGTAGCGGGGTACCCTTGATATTCTTTACTATATGCTATATTCTTGTATGCGTTACTTGGTGAGAGTAGCCATGGTGAGGTTGAGAACATAGTATACCTGTTTAGGTGACGAGTTAGTTTCACTTGTTGTTCACTGGGCTTTAGCATGCTTTCTTTACTTTTGCACGAGAGGCTTGGGGAGGATCCTACTGAGTATATTGTTATACTCACCCTATGTATATATAAACTATTTTTCAGGTCACTTGGAGCAGGATGGAGATCAAGCTGGTTACTACTAGCTTGCGGTTGGAGGAGGAGTTGTTCGGGCTTGTGGTCGCTGTTGTTTTACTTTCTTTTGGGTACATGTAGTTTTCCCTTTCAGTTATAGTACTTTTTCATGACATTTTATATATGTACTTGGTTTCCTTTTATATCTCAGTTCTAATTTGGAGTTGATTGGAGTCTATTCTATCTCTCTCTTCTGCATGTGTTCTCTTAGAGGGTAATGCCTCCCATTTGTATGTTATTATACCCTCGATGCTAGTCTCCAACCCGGGGCCTACTGGAGGCGGGACTCGGGGGTCATTATCTCCCTCTTCACATTGCCGGCCCAAGAGGGGTCCACTTTGTGGGGAGGGGGTCGTGACAGAGTGGTATCAGAGCCAGGTTGAGGGATCGGATGGAGTTCGGAGTTAGGCACATGTGAGGATGCATGGGATGGTAGGGAAACAGTGTCATTCATGTTTTTCAAGTGGGGTAAACACTGGAGACCGGAAGAGACATAGGCGTTCAAGGCCCCCTATGATCTGTTGCACGGACCTTTAAGTTTACGATGGCTACTAAACAAAGTGATACTGGTTGCAGGGTAGAGACCTAGGAAAGGATCATGCATCATTACTCTTTGCGCCTATGTTTGAATGGGTAGACCATGGGATAGGTAACCTGAAATTAATAAAACAAAACAATTAAATAATTAATGTGAATCTTCCATATTCCAGGCTTAGGAGTTCTAACAGTTGTTATTTTACAGGTATGGATCTAGGTCGACGTCCTCGTCAGGTTTGCACAGAAGATGCCCAACAGGCTTTTCCAGCAGATCACCGCCGAGTAGAGGTTGACGAAGATGACACTTGGAGGAAGACACTTCGAGAGTTTTAGCACCAGAGTCTACAGAAGTACGAGGGCTTCGTTTCAGATGCAGTCACAGAAGACTGGTTGGAGGAGGTCGAGATAGGCTTCAGTTCGATTCGTTCTCGGAAGGAACACTGGGTGTCCTTGGTTGTGACGATGCTGCGTGGAGCAGCGAGGCAGTGGTGGTTCTTGTTCCTTGGGGATCGCGAGGAGTCAGCGATCTCATGGGAGGAGTTTCGAGATAGGTTTAGAGTCGAGTTTCTTTCATTGACTGCGAAGGCGTCCAGTCGCTAGGAGCTTCTCACCCTTCGACAGGGGAGCTCCAATGTTCGAGAGTTTGGAATCCATTTCAGGAACCTTCTATGATATACTTTAGACCTGTTACCAGATGATGAGGCCAGGGTGAGGCATTTTGAGGAGGCTTTGCGTCCAGAGATCCAGCGCCAGGTCACACCATTTATGCTGAAGACATATCTTGAGGTGCTGGCGAGGGAAGAGGTTGTTGAGAGGACTTTGGCTAGGACCGGATCGTCACGAGAGGGGAATCTTCATGATTCCTCACGAAGCAGAGCTGTGGTCCGGGGTTCCTGGTTTTCAGGATAGAAGAGTTTCCGTTCACCTGGAGGTAGGTCCTAGCCCTTCCCATCTCGTTCCTATGGAGGCAGCAACTCTTAGGCCTATGCCAAGGGATCAGGCACTTGTTTTTCTTGTGGTTGTTGTGGTCATCAGCAGCGGGAGTGCCCGACTTTTTAGAGAAGTCATCGTGCACCGGGCGCTCCACTCCAGGTTCCTCCATTGAGGCAGTTCCAGCCGAGGCAGCAGCAGCAGGTTGCACCAGCTTTAGATCACCCGAGGGTAGATGGAGCAGGCAGAGGACAGCCCCATGATGCTCCCCGTCCTCAGAGAGAAGAGCATGGCCGTGGTGGTGGTCATCATCAGTGTCAGAGAGGCCGTGGAGGTTGTCGTGGTCAGCTTCATGCTCTAGCGTTGCCAGCCCCAGGCGAGCCAGATGTCGTTCGAGGTACCCTTTGCTTGTTTTCTACCATGGTGTATGCCTTGCTTGATTCAGGAGCGACACACTCCTTTATATCCCCTACCCTTGTCCATGCTTTGGGACTTGAGGTTGAGAGGCTTCCAGTGCCCTTGGCGTTGACTATGCCAGTCGGAGGTCGAGCTCTCTTGTTTGAAGTATGTAGAGACTGTGAGCTAGTGTTGGGGCAGCACCGCTCTTGGGGATATTTCCTATATTTACGAATACAACCATATGATGTCATCCTCGACATGGATTGGTTGTATTCAGTGCAGGCTATTGTGGATTGCTTCCGGAAGGAGGTCATCTTCTTCGATGCAGATGGAGAAACAGTGGTGTTTGCTGGTGAGCGAGATCCTCGGATGGGTCATAGGCAGGTTTCATCCTTACCATCCATGATGGCTGAGATGATGCTATGTTCTTCAGAGGTTGAGCAGTTGGCGTTTCCTAGGGTTGTGGAGGAGTACCCTGATGTATTTCCCGAAGAGGTTGTAGCATTACCCCCTCGACGAGAGATCAAGTTTGGGATCGAGCTACAGCCAGGAGTGTCTCCTATCTCTATGTCTCCGTATAGAATGGCCCCTTCTGAGTTATGAGAGCTACGTATACATCTTGATGATCTGTTGAAGTGCAGTTTTGTTCGGCCAAGTGTGTTTCCATGGGGTGCACCGGTCTTGTTCGTGAAGAAGGACGACGACAGTTTAAGGTTGTGTGTCGATTATCGTCACTTAAACAAAGTGACAATAAAGAATCACTATCCTCTTCCATGGATTGATGACCTATTCGATCAAATGAAGGGTGCAAGTTGGTTCTCAAAGATCGACTTACGGTCAGGATATCACCAAATGCGTGTAAAGGATGAGGATATCCCAAAGACTGCTTTGCATTGTCGTCATGGGAATTATGAGTTTGTTGTAATGCCATTCGGCGTGACGAATGCTCTAGCTGTTTTCATGGGGTTGATGAATGATGTGTTCCGTGAATTCCTGGACAAGTTTGTTTTGGTTTTCATCGATGACATCCTTGTGTACTCCACATCTGAAGAAGAGCATGCAGAGCATCTACGAGCCGTTTTAGGAGTTCTTCGCCAACATCAGTTGTTTGGGAAGTTGTCCAAGTGTGAGTTCTGGGCTCAAGAAGTTCGTTTCTTAGGTAATGTTGTGTCCCAACAGGGAGTAGCTGTGGATCCATCGAAGATAGAAGCAGTAATGTCTTGGGAAGCCCCCAAGACCGTGTCAGAGGTGCGAAGTTTCCTTGGTCTCGCATGCTATTATAGGAGGTTTGTATCCAATTTCTCCCGAGTTGCAACTCCTCTGATAGCTTTGACCAAGAATGATCAAGCATTCATATGGACTGATCAGTGTCAGACAGCTTTTGAATATCTAATGGAGAAGTTGGTAAGTGCTCCAGTCCTTTTTCTTCCAGCGGAGGGAGTCCAGTTTGATGTTTTCTGTGATGCTTCACATCTGGGGCTAGGCTGTGTTCTTATGCAACAAAGGTCAGTTGTTTCTTATGGGTCCTGACAATTGAGACCCCATGAACGCAACTATGCCACCCATGATCTTGAGTTGGAAGCTGTGGTGTTTGCGCTGAAGTTGTGGAGACATTACCTCATTGGCGAGCGCTTTGTGGTTTTCACCGATCATAAGAGTTTGAGGTATGTTTTCTCTCAGCGGGACTTGAACTTGCGGCAGCATCGGTGGATGGAGTTCTTGCAGGAATACGACTTCGAAATATCGTATACACCCAGGAAGGGAAATTTTGTTGCTGATGCGGTGAGCCGAAAGTCACGTAGTGATGCTGTGGGTGAATCCGTTGACTCTTGGAGAGTAATGGAGGAACTGTCAGCATTACATCTTGATATGGAAGAGGTTGGTGGTAGAGGTTGTCTTTTCCAGATGACGGTGCAGTCATCTCTGATTCAGAAGGTGGAAGAGTCTCAGTTGGGTGATCCAAAGGTGGAAGTTTGGAGAGATAGAGTTGTTTGTGGAGAGGCCCCTGATGGTTGGTCGGAGTATGAACAACACCGAGTGTTGTATCATGGCAGGCTTTTTGTTCCCTTGGAGATGCGTGAGGCGGTTCTCTGAGAGTTCCATAGCTCGCCCTTAGTAGTACATCCTGGTGTGACAAAGATGTACCGATCCTTGAGGAGTCAGTTTTGGTGGCCTGGGCTGAAGCGTGCAGTGGTAGAGTTTGTGTCTTGATGTTTAGTCTGTCAGAGGGTGAAGGCCGAACACCGTGTTCCTGGTGTTCTTCTCCAGCCATTAAAGATTCCTCAGTGGAAGTGGGAGGACATCTCAATGGACTTTGTTACAGGTTTACCTCGAGCTCCGGGAGGACATGATGCTATATGGGTGGTAGTGGATTGTTTAACTAAATCGGCCCACTTCATAGCAATCAAGGAGTCAAGCTCAGTGGAGGTTTTGTCGAGGCAGTATCTGGAGGAGGTGGTGAGGCTTCACGGAGTTCCTAAGAGGATCATTTCTGATCGAGATCCTCATTTTACCTCTAGGGTGTGTAGAGGTCTCCAGCATGCTTTTGGTTCTCAATTATGCCTTAGCACTGCTTTTCATCCTCAAACAGATGGTCAGACAGAGCGAACCATCCAGACTCTTGAAGACATGTTGCGCTCTTGTGTTCTTGATTTTGGAGGTTCATGGATGAAGCACTTACCCTTGGTAGAGTTCGCTTACAATAATAGTTTTCACTCTACCATCGGTATGGCGCCATTTGAAGCCTTGTATGGCCGGCCATGCCGTTCTCCGTTGTGCTGGACTGGGGTCGGAGAGTCAGCAATTCTCGGACCAGAACTAGTGCAAAATACAATAGAGATGGTTCAGGTGATTCGTGAGAGGATGAAGATAGCACAGGATTGTCAGAAATCATATGCTGATCAAAGAAGGAGACCCTTAGAGTTTAATGTTGGGGATCATGTGTTTCTGAAGGTGACTCCCCGTCGTGGGCAGCGATGGTTTGGTCGTGGAAGTAAGCTTTCCCCCCAGTTTGTTGGGCATTTTGAGGTGTTAGCTCGTGTGGGAGCTGTGGCATATCGAGTAGCACTTCCTCCTCATATGATTCAGATACATGATGTTTTCCATGTATCACAGCTCCGTCGTTATCTTCATGATGAATCTCATGTTATCGATTGGGGAGAGATCGATATTGACGATGATGCAACCTTCGAGGAGCGACCTGTGGAGATCCAAGACCGCAAGGAGAAGGTGTTGTGTGGGCGTTCTATCCCCTTAGTTCGTGTCTTGTGGTGACACGGTGGCATGGAGGAGAGTACCTGGGAACGTGAGTCATAGATACGTGCTCAGTACCCAGAGTTGTTTAATTTTTAACTCTTTTTTTTGTTTTGTAATAATGTTTCCTTTATGGTTAGACCTTTCATGTTTTATTTATGTACCTTTGATGTGATGTTATGTTTGAATTGTTTGGATATGGATTGTTTGTTTCCATACTCTCAGATGTCGTAGTTTTGTTCCAGCTTTTGAACAACTCATGGTGGTTTTCCCCTGAGAGGTATCTTATGGGGTGGTTGTTCGGACCCCTCTTTTCTTCTAGGTTGGTTTTTAATTCTCGAGGACGAGAATGTTTTGAGAGGTATCTAATGTGATGGCCTGGACCTCTCTGGTCTATTAATTTGTGAAATGTTGGTGTTAGAGGTGTTCTGGGAGGTCAAGGGGACTTATCCCCAACACTTTGCCAAATTTCCGGTTCTGTGAACAGTGTTTCCAGTTTTATGAACAGTAACAGATCGGTCTCACAGATCAGTCTGACAGATCGGTCTCACAGATCGGTTTCACAGATCGGTCTGACAGATCGGTTTCACAGATCGGTCTGACATATCGGTTTCACAGATCAGTGTGACAGATCGGTTTCACAGATCGGTCTGACAGATTGGTTTCACAGATCGGTGTGACAGATCGGTTTCACAGATCGGTCTGACAGATCGGATTCACAGATCGGTGTGACAGATCGGTTTCACAGATCGGTCTGATAGATCGGTTTCATAGATCAGTTTCACAGATCGGTTTCACAGATCGGTGTGAAAGATCGGTTTCACAGATCGGTCTGACAGATCGGTTTCACTGATCGGTGCGACAGATCGGTCTAACAGATCGGTTTCACTGATCGGTGTGACAGATCGGTTTCACAGATCGGTCTGATAGATCGGTTTCACAGATGGTGTGACAGATCAGTTTCACAGATCAATGTGACAGATCGGTTTCACAGATCGGTCTGACATATCGGTTTCACAGATCGGTTTTACAGATCGGTGTGACAGATCGGTTTCACAGATCGGTGTGACAGATCAGTTTCACAGATCGGTTTCACAGATCGGTGTGACAGATCGGTTTCACAGATCGGTTTCATAGATCGGTTTCACAGATCGGTTTCACAGATCGGTTTCATGTACAGTACCAGTGGGTGAACAGTGTTTCCAGACTCCTATAGTTTTTCCCCTTTTGACGTTTCCTTTGACGTAAAATACATTTAAAGCCTTATTTTAAGGACTCTTAAGGCCGATTCAAATGCCATAAATCCTATATTAATTATTCCTAAGGCCAGGATGTATTTACCTGGTCAAACCGCGTGGGTTAATGCGATCCGTTTTTAATGGAGAATTAACCGAATCTTAAACTGTCGCCCCATTAAATCTTCAAAAAGGGATGAGATATCATTCTCCATTGTTCTTTCCCTTGTTCTCAACTAAGAGGCACTAGAACCTTTCAATTCTTTCCGTAGGAGTTACACAATCAATCTTTTCTCGTAGGATTGGTTCTGCTCTATTTTGGATGCCACCGAGCCCTGTCGATCAATCTTCGATATAAGGTATGTGTATCATCGTTCTTTGGGGTTCATCTTCTCCTATCCTCCTTTCCATAATTATACCATGTAATTTCCAAGTTTTTAATGGGTTTTCTTGGGGCTGGTTGGTACTGTCGTACCGCGGCATCCTCCGGTGGATGCAGTTGTTGCGAGGGGAGGATCGTGACCTGTTGTGTGGATAAAGAACGTGAGGAACTGTTTAAGGTAGGGGATTCATGGATTCTCTAATTTTATATGTGCAATTGTAGAATTAGCATGATTTATCCCCTTGGATCACAATGAAATTGACCTAATTAAATACTTGAACCGGATTAAAAGAATTGGTTGATCGCATGTTGTTGCTTTATACCGTGATAACAGTTTTCCTCATGTTTTCCTAGATATAGTGATATCTATGTTTTCTGTGATTTGTTGTTCGTTCATGATAGAAATTGATAATGAACGTAAAGCCGAGATTAATTGTTAATTAATTGGCTAAAGATAAATAGGCATGTAAATTAATCTGGTTATTGCCGTTGTTGTAGTTGTTCTAATTTGAGGATAATCAAATTAGGGAAGTAAGCATGGTTATTTAATTGTGATAGATTGATGATTAGGCATCCGTGATTGGAACCTACGAATAACAAATCTTCCAATTCAATATGGATTAAAGAACTGATTAGGTGGGAATTTCTAAAGGGGTTCTGAGTTACCCTCTTGTTTGCTAAAGGGTAAAGGGCCCATGGTTGTGATTGTTGTTTTTCTGCTGCTTGTGCTGTGATGTGAGCCTGGATGGCTATTGTGAGATGTGGAGGCATGGAGGCCTTGTGGTTGTGGCAGCGGATGATGCCTAGTGTGGTGAGATGCATCGGTTTATGCATATGGGTGTCGAGGAGGACACCAAGGATGATGGTATGAGATGAATGTGATGGTTTGATGTTGGTGGTTTGGTTTGGTTGTTTATCTGCTTTAATTTTCCCCACTGCTCAAGGCAGCTGGTCTTGCTTACCCTCTTTCTGAAGGAGGCGAAGACACACGGGGTATGCCACGTGCTTTTCGTGTTTAGCCTCTCGATGGAGGATGGGTCTATGCTCTTGCTATAGGCGGCAAAGACTCGACGGGTAGTATATCTACTCGCCGTTTTGAGCCCCTTTGTGTTTAGTAGCATAGGATGCTTTTCTAGAATTCCTGGGAATATGGTAAAGTAATTACATAATGAAAGTTTGTTTAAATGGTGATAATCCACGGGGATGGAGAAACTGGAATTTAATAGTGATGTGAATCCTAAAAAAGAATAGTTTTTGAATGTGATGCCAATTCAGTTTAATGTGGAATTGTTCATTCCTAATTAATGTTTAAAGAATTAATTAATGTACAGTGGAACTGAAAAAATGAGAACGGAGTAATCTAATAAATCTCTTCAATTGTTTGTGTGCTTATAGGATACCTAGTCTTAGAAGTAGCAGCCTGGAGTCTGAGAGACGTTAGCTGCAGTTGTATCTAAGACTAGGTAATGCCCATAGTGTGGATGTGAGTTACTTATATATTCTGTACTTTTTGTGTTTCTATACGCTACTCCACCCTGTCGGTAAGGGCAACTGACACCTGGGGGATTCTGAGCCCTGGGGAGGTGTTTTCCCCAATATTCTGATGGGAGGTTGAATGGCTGACTACCCCATTTGGCTCCGCTCTCTTCTCTTGGTCGATACTTGTGCCATGAGGCACAACAGTTAGTTACCACATATATGTGTGTAGAGGGCTGTAATGGCTTGTGGTTATTCACACACATATATTCTGGATATTGTATCCTACGGACTACTATAGGTGTAACGTGTATAGGCTATGATGGCTTGAGGATCCTTACTCGGAGTATGGGCTGTAATGACTTGAGGCATTATACCCGACGTATGATACACGTTATGCGAGCTGTGGTGGCTCCCGGAGACTACCTGGTTACTTTTGGTTGTGAGGACGGTGTGGTGCTTCGCCCAGGTGTCTGTGGGCAAGCCTATGTGGTGCACGGGGTGCAGATTGTGGAGCTTCGCCCAGGTGTCTGCGGGCAAGCCTTTGGAGAGAGATGCACAGGACGTATGTCGTTGGGGCAAAGCGGCAAACCAGTGGGGAAGTAGTAGTAGGGTACCCTTGATATTCTTTACTATATGCTATATTCTTGTATGCGTTACTTGGTGAGAGTATCCATGGTGAGGTTGGTAACATAGTATACCTGTTTAGGTGACGAGTTAGTTTCACTTGTTGTTCACTGGGCTTTAGCATGCTTTCTTTACTTTTGCACGAGAGGCTTGGGGAGGATCCTAATGAGTATACTGTTATACTCACCCTATGTATATATAAACTATTTTTCAGGTCACTTGGAGCAGGATGGAGATCAAGCTGGTTACTACTAGCTTGCGGTTGGAGGAGGAGCTGTTCGGGCTTGTGGTCGCTGTCATTTTACTTTCTTTTGGGTACTTTTAGTTTTCCCTTTTAGTTGTAGTACTTTTGCATGACATTTCATATATTTACTTTCTTTCCTTTTATATCTCAGTTCTAAGTTGGAGTTGATTGGAGTCTATTCTATCTCTCTCTTCTGCATGTGTTCTCTTAGAGGGTAATGCCTCCCATTTGTATGTTATTATACCCTCGGTGCTAGTCGCCAACCCGGGGCCTACTGAAGGCGGGACTCGGGGGTCATTATCTCCCTTTTCACATTGCCGGCCCAGGAGGGGTCCACTTTGTGGGGAGGGGGTCGTGATACTCATGCTGTTTGAAATATGACTGACGGCTTAAGGAGCGGTTCTCCCATAATCAAGTGTGCTATGAGAGGGAATCTATTGGCTGACCGTAACACGAAGAAAGAACATCAATCCTATGTGGGCCAGCATCTGTCGATCCTATGTGGGCCAACATCTATCGATCCAATGTGGGTCAATGCTCAGCGATCCGGAGTGGGTTATCCCCCACCGATCCTATATGGGTCAGCATCTATCGATCCTTTGTGGGTCAGCGCTCAGCTATCAAGAGTGGGTCGACGCACACCGATCCTATGTGGGTCAACATCTACTGATCATGTTTAGGTCAGCAGCATAGCCTCTCAATAGAATAAGATGATCTAGTGATATGTCTAATAATATGTACTTATGTACTTAAGTTATACTTGGTATGGGTTGATTCATTACCTTTGTGGTACATTTACCTTCATGGTGTTACCTTCAATGTGTTACCTTTGTGGTATTCTTACCTTGGGGATCAGTTGTGAAAATGGATTAAAATTTAGAGCCTTAAGTTTTATCATAAATGATATGAGTATATTTTGGTAACATAGGTATATGTATGGGAATATACATAAGTAGAGTTGATGACTACTTCATGCTTTGAGATTGAGATCTTACTTTTGGTTTTTCCTTTGTGGAACTCTGGGAGACTTTTGTGGGTCTCGGCGTCCCTACTGAGTATTGTTATAGTCACCCCTGCACAAGATTCATCCACACCTTGTTGTGTCTTGTGAAAACGATTATTAGGTGGGCTGGGACTTGAGGGAGCCAGGAATAGGAGGTACATGGAGGGGACGAGCTGACATGGAGTGATGTGGTGATGAGCTGTGCCTACCCTTCAGGTAGGATCCTCAGTGGATGATCCAGGAGATATGATCTCTTTTAGTTTTACTTGTAATTTCTAGTTTGTCTTTTATTTGGGACCCTTTAATTTCAGTTCTCTTTTTTCTACAACATTTTACTTCGTGGTTGCTTCTTGTTGTGTCCTTGAATTTTGTTTTTTACAGGTTTAAAGGTAATGCCTTCCCGATATAGGGATATGCCTTTTTGGTGCAAGTTACCAACCCCTAGCCTATGGAAAGCAGGCTTGGGGTAGTCACAACACGGGCCCTCAGAGGACGGCTCATGACATAGCATGTCAATATAATATTTTTCAGTCTTCTTTGCTAAGAACTCCTATAAGAATTTCAGAATTTGTGTGGATTATTGAATGTTGGATCAGATAAATCATAAGAACTAATATCCTGTTCCCAAGTTTTATTATATATTTTACCTTCTTAGAGGGGAACATTGGTTTTTAAATATTGATCTTCAGTTGGGGTACCATCAGTTGAGATTCCAAGAAGTGGATATACCCAAGATAGAATTTAGATACTGATATGGTCATTTTTGAGTTTCTGGTTTTCTCATTCGGTCTCACTATTGATCCTATAGTATTTATGTATTTTATAAACCAAATAATTCATCGATTCATGGATTTTTTTTTGGATGATATTTTGGTGTACTCCAAGTCAGAGGAGGATATTACAGACCATTTCGATATCATTCTTCAAACCTTGAAAAACATTTTCTATTTGTTAATAATTCCAAATTTTTGTTTTGGATATGGGAAGTAAAATTTACTGGTCATTTCATATCTGATAGGAATGTCTCATTGATCCTATGAAAATATAGGTTGTTATATCCTTTGAGTATCACAAAATTGTGTTATAGATCTAAATATTCTTGGGTTTGGAAAGATTCTATAGGCAGTTTTTTAGGATTTCTCTAAACTCACATATTTGATGACATATTTAAACTATAAATGTTTAAATTTTGAATGAAAAAATAATTTTCAAGGATATCTTTAGGAGATAAAGGTTAGTTTGACTTCAATAACAATTTCTATTCATTTGGTACCAAGAGCAGGTTATGATGTTTTCAATGATGCTTAGGGTACGAGTCTTGGACGTACAATTATGTAGGGGAAATAGGTGGTGTCCTATAGCTCCCTCCATTTACTCTATAATGAGATGAACTACCCCACCCATGATATTGAATTTGTAGTAGTTAGTAATGATATCAAAATGTGGTGTTACTATCCCTTTGGGGGAGTGATTTGAGGTTTATTATGATCATAAGAGCATAAAGAATATTTTTAATCATAAAGAAAAGAACTTGATAATGATATATTAGTTAGATTATCTTCAGAATTTTTTTATATTATAGATACTCTTGGGAAAGGGAATCTGGTTTCCATTTCAATGAGTAAAAAATTACCGATAAAAGCTCTAAAGGAATTAGTTGTGGTGTGTTCTCTAGTGAGTTTTTTATGAAATTATCATAGAAGTGGAAGAGGTTAGTGGATATTTATTCTTGGTATCTATTAAAGATAACTCATATTTATATGAGAGAGGTAGGCTCGAGTTGGTGATCGAGACCAAGTGACCATAATTAGGTAAACAAATTATGATGTGGAGACCTCGGGTGAGTGGTCATTGTCTCCCAATAGAGTTTTATGCTTCCATATTAGGTTAGTTTTTTATATCTATGAGTAATGAGTTTATGGATAATAGAAAAAATTCATGATGGTCTGTAAAACATGGGTCTACCAAGATTTATCTTACCTGATATTTCAATATCGGTGTTCAAGGATGAGGTATTTGATTGAAAATATTTTTCAAAGTGTCTCATTTGTCAAAAAATTATGTCTGAATTCTAGAGACAAAGTGGTTTTCTAAAACTTTTCCCATTTCATTATGGAAGTGGGATGAGATATACATGGAATTTGTCACTGCTTCTACATAGACTCCAAGCGGTTAAGATTCGATTTGATTTATCATTGATTGACTTACCAAATCAGCATATTTCCTACCAGTCATGAAATTGAAGAAAGTAAAACAACTCCAAGACTTTAAAATCCCTGGGATAATGAGACAATATGGGGTTAACATTGAAATTATTCTTGATGGGGACCCAAGGATCACATATTTATTTTGGGATATTGGACATGAGGTTATGGGTTCCCAGATGAAATTGAGAATGACTTATCATCCGTAGAAAGATGGGTAGGCAAAGAGAGTTATCGGGGTTCATGAGGATATGATTCAGGCATGTGTTCATCATTTTGGTGGATATTGGGGAAATTATTTTTCTATAGTTTAATTTTTCTATATTAATAGTTATTAGTATTTGATAAATATGGATCCATTTGACTCATTATAAGGGTAGCCATGTAGATCTCCCTTATGCTCAGAAGAGTTAGGAGAGCAGTACATATTCATTATGTGTCTCATCCAGAAGACCACATAAAATGTGTAGTTGACCCATAATAGGTTGGTCACAGTGTATATCCATCAACAAATCATATTTAAAAAATCATTTACAGCTTCTAGATATTGATGTTTGTGACTGTGTTTTCTCAAAGATTCATCTCACATGGGGAATTGCTGGTTGGGTAAGCATGATAAGTTGGACATGAGGTTTGTTATCCCCATTGAGATCATGGAGCAAAACAAAAAATGTAACATCAATTTTAATTACCATCTCCCTTGAATTCAATCTTCTATGTGTTTCATGTTTCCCTTATGAGGAGGTATCCAACTGACCCTTCCCACATGATTGAATGAGAGGTTGTTGATATTGAGCTTGATATAACCATTGTTGAGATACTAGTTCAGATTATGGATTCCTAGGATAAGGTAGTACATGGTAAAAATATTCCCTAAGTATTAGTACTTTGGTTTTATGGGTAGGATATACATAAGACATGGGATTGGGAATCATTAATGATGAAGCCATGGACTTCCCATTTTTGCATGTTCGTAATCCTGAGCACATTATCTGGATAAAATTTTTTATGGTGGGTATATTTTTAATTTTAATTACTTTATAAAAGGTAATTCTCAACCCTTTTGACTGTTATTTGGATGGATCATTATTTGGGGTAATTTTTGGATTTTTTATAAAGGTTTTGGGAGCCCTTGGGGTTCTAAATTTTTGACACATGGTTGGGAAAATAGTGTGATCTTCCCTAGGAAACTATGAATTCTATAATGGTCTACTGAAAGGGGTCCCAATGTTTTTCCAAGCTATGTGGCCACCCTTAAAACTATGAACACCTAGGAAGAGGGATTATGTATGGTTATCACATGGTTAGTGAAATTGTTCAGCCAAACTATGCACCCAAAATAGATTCTCTGTATAGAGTTCTTGGTTAAGTCACACTATTACTCCTAATAATATGTCCTTTCTAGAAAATCATGTATGCTATTTTTTAATGCACATATCTAATTAAAAATCCCTCGGACCCCTTTTCAACCACCAATGACCCATGTTATCATACTATCTTGACCAAATATTTCCAAAGCGCTCAAGAAGCATATTGCTTAGTATTCTAGGTTAGTTTCCTTTATTTTTTATATACCAACTCAAGGTAAATTTCATTTTGATATTTTTTTCATTTTATTCTTAGTTCCTCATTGGATCTCTTCTCCTATCATCTTGTGGAACCTAAAGGGGATGTTTATGCCAAATCCATGGAGTTGGACAAGGGATTTATGTTTTTTCAATGGATCTAGGATCATGAGGACCTAATCTACTCTTCCATGGTCTATGTTTTTAAAGGTGTATAGATCTATATCAATTTATGAGGTATTTATTTCTATATAAAGCGATAATAATACAAATGATTATTTTCCTTTTAAATTAATTTTATTTCATTTAATTTAATTGATGTGTTATTAAAATTTCTTGGAAATAAATCATGTTTTAAAAGGATTTTTTATTTATAAATTGTTTGTGCACACCAAGTAACTGATCATATTATCGAATGGTGGTATTGGTTCAAAAATGGGTTCTTAAAAACTGAATGAGTTTGTTTTGGATTTGAAAATGTTTTATAAAATTTGAGTGTCAATTTTAAATGGACTTTTACAAAATTATCATATTTGAAGCCTCAGGTGTGTTTGGAACATACATGTCGCTCATAGTGTATATATTGACACTAGATGTTTTGTGTTATTGAAACCTCAATATGGGACTCAATGTCAGGTTGTATCCAACATATACATGATTTAGGCTTATTTTATTTGTAGTACACATTCCCATGTGATAATACCTAATATGGTGTGCTTTTTCATTTATTCTTTTTTATCAGATGATATATTTTTTTCATGGATATTTACTCACATGATTCCACATGATGGATTGGTCATGTTTATTTTCAAACATGTTTGCCTTATTTTGGAGTCATGAATTTTGTTCACTATTTTCTCTTGATTTATCACTTAAACTTTTCATATTCCTTTTATTTGTGAATTTGAATGGATTTTATGAAAAATGAAGGGATGATTTACTAATTGTTTTGATTTATGATTTTTCTAAAACTATATTTATTTTAAAGCTGGAAAAACATTAATCTTGATATTAGACCATGAATAGATTACTTGGGGGAATCCTACTGGTATTTTTTACTCACACCGTACATTTTCCTTTCGGTGTTTCTAGAAATTTATTTGTAGAACCTAGATGAAGTGAAGGGAATATTGCACTTTGTCAGCTTCTCTTTTCATCATTTCTTTAATAGAGGTATGGTTTGAAGGTGACAGATTGTAATGATCCAGGTATTTATAGAATAATAATTTTTAATTTATATTAACAGTTATGAATAATATATCAATTTTAAGTTAAATGGGATGCTTTTCTGATAGCGTACTCAACTTACAACAATGGACTTCTCCGAAATCTTACATTGCACACAATATTGTGTTATTTTGAAAAATAATACAATAATAATATTATTTTTTTAAATAGTATTTAATGACTAGCCATTAGAATGGAGGGAAAGATTAGTATTAACTAAATTTTGAAATATGGTTTTCATAGGTTTAAATGATGATTCATTGGTTACCAACTTTATTAGAAATGGAAATAAAAAACCAATTGAATATAATGGATGTGTTATTATGAAGACCTATTTGAAAGAGAATAATTGTGTATTCATATCACCCTTTATGTAATTTTATTTAATGAATAATATATGATATATATTCAATGTAAAGTTTAAAATTCATCGTATATGTTTCCTATAAATTATATAAGAATAAATTCATTTTTTTGGATAAAAGAAGTATTTTTCTAAAAATGAAGTTTTACCGCCGTATGATGGAGAACCGTTTTTAAATCATGTTTTTGACACATTATATGTTTTATTTAAAACAATAAAATTCTTATTTAGAAGAAGAACATCAAAATTTACGTTTGATAAAATTTTGGTATTTTTTTTTCTAATGTTAATTTTTTAATGAATAGTGAAAAATGCTACATTTTAATTCAAAACTACCTTTTAATATAATTTATTTATATAGTTAGAATATTATTTTAATTGGTTTTAAAGTTTAATTAAATTATATTTATACAATTTAATCCAATTTTGGTTATTGGAAGTAATTTAACTTTGAAATTGGACATAAACGCATGTCAATCTTTTGGTATTTTTTTTCCTAAAAACACACTTTTGGTTTTGACAACGAGAATTAATTTATGAAAATTAGGTGTTTTGAATTTTGTAAAATGGGCTCCATATTTGGAATTATGATGCCCAAATTGTGTAAATAGGTAGCTTTTAGTTTTAGACATTATGAATAGTAACTTTAGTAAATATTTTATTTACCATGGTTAATGGGTAAATATGATAAATAAGGCTAAAAAATAATATTATAATAATATTAAATTACACTAACACATGTACTAACCCTATTTGATGAGAAATTTCTGACCATGGTCATCCTTTGGTTTATTTTAGGACCACATGGAGCCACTTGTGTATGAAAATGACATTTATTTACTTTAAATTTAATGTTAAGGAAAATATAACCTAAACATGTATGATTTAGTAAAAAAATTTTTATATGCGGTTATATACGTTATAATTTTGACTATAAATATTAATTTTAACGATATTAAAGTTTTATACATCATGGTATATTATTTATATTATTTATATATTATATAAATAAATTTATCTATGAAAAAATGGTGATATAGTGATTACCTTATTAATGAATGATTTAATTAAAAGAGATTATATATCTTGAAATAAATTTATTTTGAAACTTTTTATGCCATAAAATTTTTTTAGGGATGATTATGACTTGTTATATTTTTCTTAATGAAGTTTTTTATAAATAATCAAGTTGTTATGGATTTTTTAAAAGTCATTATATGAATAGTATATAAATTGACATAAATGAGTTTTAAAAGAAATATTATTTTATTAAATGATATAATAATCCTAAAAATATAATATTTGACCAAATAAATTAGATAAGGTTGAAAATATCATTAAATAACCACTTTTTTTTTTCTATTTTCATTTTATGGTAACTATATTAACCATATAGTGTGAATATATAAGAAGACATGGTTAGAGTTAAATTAGTTAACTAAGGGTTGAAACAAAATGATAAGGTTAAATACAAAACCTAAACTTGTATAAAACCTATTTATTGAGATGATTTAGAAAACTAGTCATCTAATATTATAATTTAATGAGTTATGGACCTTTTTAAACAGAAAATCATTTTATAATAAAATAATACTTTCAAACATTCCTAAAGAGCCCCTCCTCACCATTATAAAAGGCCATCAACTCTAACCCTTACTCACAACTCTCAATCCCCTTGGATCATAAAAACTCTACTAAAATAATCTATCAACATACCCATATTAATCCTATAGGGTTTTTACCAAGGCAGAATGAAATTCAAGAAATCCCTTTCGCTCAAATAAAAAGTATCTACCTAATTTTATGTAATGTCTTCTCCTAAGTTCTTTTCCATTATTTTTCTTTCTCCACTCCATATGATATTATTATTATTTTTTTACATAACAATACCTGTATCCTAAATATACTATGTTTTATGATAAATATTCAATCTACACTTACACACACCTCCTTCCAATTGGTATAGAATATACAGTTTCTCTGGACGACGAACTACTGCCTCACGAAACGATGATTGTTCAATCTTCTCCTACCACCTCTTATGGTGGCCATTATGATATAAATGTAATTATATATGATATATAAAGTATTTATTTTATATATATGATTCTATAATTATCATTTATAACAAACCTTTATGATTTTCATGTTGTATAAATATGATAATTTTTTTTGAGGAAGTGCGGACTACCGCCCCCTCAAAGTTATATGACTCATTCATCCCATACATGGAACACATAAAGGATGGAATTAATGAAATAATGTTAAATATATAAAATATGATATTATACTAGAATTATAATATATATATATATGTATCATTATGTTTTCTTTCCATTAAATATGAAATATAAATGAAAGTAGCGTTCAAGCGTACGTACGACTTACCATCTCAATGAATAGTGAATTTCATTTCTTATCTCCAAATGTTATGGAATATTATAAAAATATATATATAGGATATATATGATGTATATATGAATAATATTCTGGTGATAATGTAATTTTGACTACATGGACATATTGTAATTATAACAAGATAATTTTCAACTCAAGTATCCAATATCGACAAAACAACTGATATTATCTTAAATAATTATGTGATTTTTATAACGTGGTAATAAGTGATATAAAAGGAATAATAAAATTAAAAAGTCTATTAAAAAAGTATAAATTAGCTTAAGTTTATTATTTAGGTAATTAAATAAAAAATGAGTCATATCGGACATGAGGTAAGGGAACTTCTTAACCCAATTTCTATTAATTGGGTTAAACTTCTACTTTTAATTATGTCATGCTATGATTATGTAAGAAATAAATTTTGATGTACTATCTTGTATTTATAAATTACATATGTGTAATTATAATTAATACACATAATTGATCTATTTTATTTACAAAATGATCTTTGTAAGTGACTTCACCTCAATCTCCTTTCATTGCTGAATGTTTTGATAATATACACCTCATTATTTTACACATTGTATAATAAACCCCATTGAATTTTAATTTCATTGAAAGGGAATGTTTTTTCTATGAATCATATTACTAAATGAAAAAATAATGTTTTTAACATTTTCAGTGACAATGACCTCTTTGCTGCCGTAATCATTACTTGGATTCCTCTATAAGCCTTAATGTTTTTAAAAAGAAAATAAATCCCTTATTTCCTTTTGGGTGTTTTCGTATTGAAAATGGGTTTTTAAGTGGATTTATTATTTCAATATCTTGAAATTATTTCTTGTTATTGTGAATGAAATGTTATTAGTGAAATTTTTAAAATTTCACTATTTTATGTGTGATGATTATATAATGGTACTTGGACATTTAATGAGTGGTTACGTGATAAACCAAATGACCGGTGGTTCCTTGATAAACCAGGGATGGGTGGTTACGTTATAACCTCCAATGCATTGGATATGGATGTTGGTCATATGGATATTCCATTTAGTGAATTGTGTGGAAGTTGACCGTATGGTTATTCCATTTAAGTATGTTTATGTCGCAAGATACCATTATATGATATATTTTTCTTTCTATGGTTTTATGGTAATATTTTGGTTACAAAAGAAGGGTAAGAAATGAGATCATATTTAGTGAAGTGTTTTGACTACATCTTTAAGGTGAAAAGTAATACTTTATGATAAAGTATTCATGGTTTACATGTAGTTTTGAAAAAATAACAGTTTTACTTCTTTATGTTTCCATTAATGAGATTTTTATGTTCATACCATGTTTTGAAATGGTTTTCACTTGAATTAAATATGAATAGGGTCAACGATGGGATCTGGGAAAGGTTTTTCTATCTAAAACATGGAACTACACATATTAATTTTTTTAATATTTTTTTATATTAAAAATTAGATAATCAGTATAAGTGTCTACTTGTAATATTCATGTTTTTATGTATAGGTTATGACCTAATTCCCTAAAACTCTAAACCTAAAAATATCCTCAATGTGAATTATTTACTTAATTTAATATTATGTAATGTTTAAGGCTAGGGCCTTACAGTTGGTATCAGAGGTTATTTTAGATAACTATAGAGGTTAGGGTGTTATTTATGCATAATAGACATAACCATAATTGTAACACCCCAAGATTTTATGAAAAATATTCTTTTAATTTCATTAATGTCTTATGTTGTATTCTACACCAAGATTATCTTGCGCTATACGCAACATCGTATTAGCTTGCAGTATACACAACACTATTCTTGGATCGTGTTACACACAATTTTGATAATAGTTATTCTACGCAACATTGAGTATATATATATATATTCAATGTATAAATGAAATATGGTTGGATTCTGTTATACGAAACAACGAAGGATTCTTTCACAACACGCAACCCTGGCTTGGCTTGCATTACACGCAATCGCGACCTTCCTCGATAGCGTGTGTTGTACGCAATACCGGGTTTTAATAAACAACGATATATTATTATAATATTATCATGAAATAGCCGTTATGAATAGTATTAACTAAAATTTGAATTTTATAACATTATTATTCATCTTACACATTTTCTAGAACATGGTATAAGAACAAAATAAATTTTTCGGGTAAAATAAGTATTTTTCAAAAAATGCAGTTTTGCCACCTTTTGATGGCGCACCCACTTTAAATCTAGTTTTTGACATGTTTATATGTTCAATTTGACAAAATAAAATTCTTATTTTGAATCAGGATATAAAAATTTACATTAGATAAAGTTTTGATATTTTTCCGATAACTTTCATATTTTAATGAATAGTAAAAACACGCTATATTTTAATTAAAAACAATTTTTTTCATCATAATATCTTATGTGGTTAAATTATAGTATTGAATGGTTTTAAAGTATAAATATAATATATTTTTACCATTTAATATAATGTATGTCATTAGCATTGATTTTACCTTGAATTCGTAGGTTAAAACAATTCAATCTTTTGCAATGTTTTAAAGAAAAACCCGTTTTCTTTCGACAACATGATTAAATTTTAATTTAATTTCTGCATCTTTTGTGTATTGAATTTGGACAAATGGATTCCATATTTGGAATCAGTGGGTCCAAATTAATTTAATAAGCTACTTTTTATTTTTGGGCATTGTGAATAGTAACTATGGTAAATTTTATTTACTATAGTTAAAGGTAAATCGGGTAATTAAGGGTAAATATAAGATTATAAAATTACCCTAACACTTGGAAAAATCCTATTGGATGGATAAAAGTAGACCTATATAACCTAAGGGTTGGATTAGATTCATTTTATGGACTTTTTTCCATGAAAATAATTTAATTATTATTAAAACCAAAGAATGTTACAACATGTCACTTTCTTAAATCTTATAAGTATAATAATTTTAATGTAGTGATAAAATTCATGAAACTTCGAAAATAAATAGTCTCCAGAAATCTAATACAATTATCTACATCATAGGGATTTATTTAGAATTTTTAGGGATTAAATAATTATCATTTATTATGACACAAAGATGATGAAGTAATTGTCTTATTAATGAAATATTGACATAATTGATCTTATAAATGCCCAAATAAATATAATTTGAGACTTTTTATGACTTAAATTAATTTTATAGGTTAATATGACATGTTATTGTTGATATAAGTAACTTTATTCGAACTTATAATTCTGTTATAAATTTCATAAAAATCATGTACCAAATAGTGTCAAAATTGACATAAATTAGTTTTTAAAACAAATATTATATTATTAATTGTTATTTAATTCCTAAAAATATAAGGTTCGGCCAAATGACTTAGATACGGATAGATATATTAATAATAAACAACTTGGGGTTCTTTTGGCTTGAAATAGTAAGTTTATTAACCTTATAGTGTAAGAAAACAAGAAGACACGGTAAAAGTTAAATTATCTAACGTAAAGTTAAATCTAAATGATAAGGTTAACATTGATACCTAAACTTGTCTAAATTCTATTGGATGAGAGGATTTAGACCCATCCTCACCTTAGCTTCGAAATATATCAATTTGGAGCTATTTAAAACCGAACATGACTTTATAATAAAATAATATTTTTAGTTTTCCCAAAGGTTCCCCTCTCCTCCCTTATAAAAGGGCACCTCCTCCCTCTCCTCCTCACACCAATTGGAGCATTCAAGCTCGTCAAACCCCTGAAAAAATCTCTTCTCCACTTCCCTTGTATCATCCTAGAGGTCCTGGTCTTCTTCAAAGACCATCATTAGTTCTTTATGTGGAGGTTAAGAAAAGGCGCGTCAAAAAGAGGTAATATCCATTACCGATCTTTTTCAATTTCTTTCTTCTTCAACTTCTTCTTCTTTAGTTGTTTCACGATAAAGTAATAACATAAGTATTTCTTATATACTGATATGTTATTATAAATATGAAAAAACTCTAATTAACCCTCTATCCATCCTACGGAAAAAAGGAAATCACCGCGCGTGCATACGTACGGAATACCGTCTCCACGCCGTGGTGTAATCTATTTTCCGCCACCACCTAAATTGGATGGGTATAATGGTGTAATGAGTAACTATATATGATTATTATAAATTGATATTGATACTGAAATAGTATACATACACATTTAACACAAGTTCACGATCATGAGAACGATATCATCGCTCGTGCGTACGTACGGACTACCGTCTCCACGACGCGATGAGATTCATTCTCCATGTTAACCATTTAAGAATGATTATAAAGTATATATAAGCAATAGTAATGAAATATATGACATTATAAAGATAATGGATTTATGTATATATGTATGTCATCTACTTACTTCCATTCAAGACAATAAGGAAAGGAAAACAACGTTCATGCGTACGTACGGACTACCGTCTCCATGAACGGTGTGTTTCATTTAATTTATCTATCTATTATATATATATATATATACTGAATTTATATGATATATAAATCATGTTTTATATTCTGGAAGTAAGTAAATCATGATATAAGTAATAATAATGTCAAGAACAACAAGTCCAAACACCTACGATAAATGAAACGATTTTACCCAAAACGTTTCTTTAACATGGAATTTACAAAATAACAGGTAATATAAAGTCATAAGTGAACCATATATGATATCATAACAATGAATATGATTCCGTAATAAGTTAATGACATTATTTAGATCATTATATAGGAGGTCTGGACACTTACGAAGCAAATTGGACTTAAGGTAAGGGAAAATATCACAATCTCATTTTTATCCGAGATTGTTTATACTTTGGCATTTACTGGGGTGTATTTTATCATCCACATCCATGTTTCCTCAATATATAATATTATTTCCATCCACCTACAATTGTTTAAATCTATTTTTACCCTTTGGTTAGTTTATAGTAAAAGATATGAAAGGAATCTTTTATTGTTTTTCGTACGAGGTACTTTTTGACTTTTCCGACAAAAGTACAAGAAGAATGTTTTTGTTAAATTATATGGCATTAATGGATTTTTAAAACAATATTTCCACGAATCTTCCTTTACAAGTTTTAAAGTTTATTTTTAATCAACTTTTTTTAGTTTAAAATTGTAAGAAATGTTAAGAAAGGAAAATGTTTTTGAAGTAGAAAGGATATTTTCCTCAAGAATGGAGTTCAAGTGTTTTATCAAAATTATTTTCTATCTAAGATAATATAGGGTTCTGTTTCTATCCCTATTATTACATTGATTTGATTATGTTGTGATGGAATTATAATTATGAATTCCTTTATCTTATATTAATTGTTTTATGATGTCATGTTGTTTAAGAATCCCATTTTTATTACAGGGGTTATGCAATGATGTATGATTTATGATTTTGTGGCACACATAAGAATGGTATCATTATGAGATGGGTGGGACCTATATATCCCTCCAATGCATTGGGTAAAGATTTTATATCTCATGCGATAGACATGGCTGGAACGGTAGGTTATACCGGTTCAGTGAAATAGGACTGAAACGAGGAATCAACTCGGTTCAGAAAGGGAATTTGTCCACTACGATAGTCTTGGAAATGATTCTTGACTAACAAGAAATGATTCTCTATGATTATGTGTGTATGCCCCAAAGTTTCATGTTTTAAGTTATGATTATTGGGATTACATTTCACAACTATGATTTATCCCATGTTATGAAATTATGTTCTCTTTTGTAGGTTAAGATTTCCAAAAGATATGTTCTTATGAATATGACGTGATTGATATTTCTTTTGTTTACCCTTACTGAGCATTTGAGCTCACCCTTTTATGTTTTCTTTTCCCCAGGACATAAAGAAAGGATTTAGGTTTAGAAAAAAAAGAAGATCTTTATGGGAGATGTTGAAGATCTTTCACCACGATTAGAAGATTATATTCCGAGTTTCTAAAGACACTAAACTATTACGGTCCTTGTGTGTGTGTTTTTGTTATGTACTAAGTATTCTAAAAAAGTAATGTAATGTCCATGTACGTCAGGCTTCGGGTCTCTATAGTTGGTATCAAAGGAAAGGTTTAGTCAACCTTTGGAAACTATGATGTGAGAACGTTTGTGAGATCCCTAGAGATATTTCTAAGGTATGTCTAGGGATGTCTCTAAGGATAAGTATACGTATAGGATATAGTCCTAGAACTATGTTAACGATCTTAGAATTTAACCTAAGATGTTCGATATTAAGGGTACTCCCCCTTTATTATGTTCTTTTCCCTAGCATGAGTTTTTCCTCTCACACTATTCTTTTTGGGTTTTAGACGATGGCTGGAACCCGAAGGAACCGTGTTGATCACTGTAATGGACAATGCAATGATTGTCCTCCTGAACAAACAAATGTTATGGGAGATAGAGTGCAGAATTTTATTGCTATACTTACACAAGCTATGAATCATTCTGGACTTCCAAATGAGTAGAGAAGGGAACAATATTCTATTGAGTCCTTCATGAGGCAACGTCCACCTTCTTTCAGTGGGTCTTCCGATCCACTTGTTGCTGAACAATGGATCAGTACCACTGAAAAGATATTTTCAGTTCTTAAATGTTCTGAACATGATAAAGTCATCTTAGCAGTATATCGTTTGGAAGGTGAAGCTGATCAATGGTGGAATCTTATCAAGAATACGAGGCCAAGAGATGAAATTGAGTCCATGGAATGGGATGAGTTCAAGAACTTGTTTTTCAGTAAGTACTTCCCTCGTATTCTTCTAACAAAGATGGAAAAGGAATTTCTTGAGCTGAAGCAGAAGGATGATGAATCTGTTGGTATATACGAAGAGAATTTTACAATACTTGCAAGGTATGCATCTGGCATTATCATCCAACCTGAATATAAAGTTGATCGATTTTTCAGTGGCTTAAAACCAAGTCTTCGAAGGGCATTAGCTATAAAAGACTTCAGTAGCTATGGAGAAATCGTGCGTTGTGCTATCAAGGTAGAAATGGAAGTTGGTGTTACATATCCATCTCATGGTTTTGACAAGAAACGAAAGATGGAGTTCAAGGAGAAATCTCAGAATAATGGTGAAAAGAAGATGAATGTTTCCTTATGCACAAAGTGTGGAAAGAAGCATGGTGGAGATTATATTAAAGGAACTAGAAAATGTTTTAAGTGTGGAAAAGAAGGTCATCGAGCAGCTGAGTGTCGAAGTAATGAAAAAAGGGTTTTTAATGATGTGAATAAAGAAAACACTGCAGAGAACGCACCACCAACACTTCAATGCTTCAAGTGCAAGGAAATGGGGCATTATGCTAATAAATTCCCTAATCCAAGGGTTAGTGATGATCGACCTGAGCAACCGCTTAAGGCAAAGGACAAAGGGAAGTCACATGCGATCACTATTGGCGATGTTGAATATGACAACGATGTGGTGGAATGATTAAGTGTTTATGTAATGGGATTTCAAAATAGTATCATGGAATCTCATTTATGGTATTGTGGAATTTTGGAATATCTATGTATTGGTTTTCAATAATTATATGATACTGGTAACCAAGAGAAAAAAGTGATTGAAATATTTTTTGAAAGTAGATGATATGCGCATAATGAAGGGACAAGAAGATAATGAGATGTTTGATTGTATTCATGAGCTCATGATTGATATAAGGACTAAGTATATAGAATTTTGAGGATATTGGTATGTGGAAAGAGTTATCTTTTGACAACACTCATGTTTTCACTAAGATTCAATGGGTATTCATTTTTCAAGAGATTACATGATTATGGTATTCACATGACTGGAATGTGAGGAACAAGATATATGAGGGATAAATGATGCGATTCACGTGATCATTTTCTCTATACTATGATCTTGGACCGAAGTATTTTAGATAAGCCTAAAGATTGGAATGGATTATGTTGGACATAAGTTAGTATTGTTTAAGGACAAAACTTTTTTTGATATTTTTGATGGGATGTTATAATAATGTAGTTTTAGAAAAAGGACAACCTGCAGGATGTGCGACAACCCATCGCGTCGGCCAAGGCTGTGGGAATCGAACCCACAACTAAAGTGCGACGGGACTTTATCGCATACCACTGGCCTACAGAAAGTCCCTGGTTAGTAGAAACTAGTTTTATTTTATTAAGCGGTATGATATATGAAGTATAAGTTCATTTTTGGAATCGTATATGATTAACCTCACCAAAGACGGACTTATGTATATTTGATAACTATTGCTAAACTTTTGTTTGAAATAGATGGAATGACCCATCATTCTATCACATGATCTGTTAACACTTCACGAATAACAAATTCAACTTCATTTCTTTAATAGATGAAGTGGAAATTGTTCAAAGCATGAAAACAGTGAGATTGTACCAAAAAAAAGTAAGTATTTCTTCTAATTCAAAATTTTCAACTTTAGGGATATGATATTGAAAACCAAAAATGTTGTCCTAGTGATCTTATATTTGATGAATCAGATGGTACTCTAGATCATCACAAATTTATGGATTTTCGATTGTTGGATTTTTCATAGCCATGTTCTCTACCACTCTCCATCAGAACTTGATGGTTAGATTTGTCTTCCATATCCATATTTTCACCTATGTTCTCCAACGTGGAAACCTAGTGATGAGTTAATTTGGGTAACCGTTACATTTCATACTTTAGTTTTTAAAGTCATATTTTGGTATTCCTTTTTACGATGTGGGTTTCTATTAAACAAACTTTCAAGTAGTAAACCATTTATAACCCCGACGAATTTCGAGGGAGAAATTCATTTTAAGGGGGGTAGAATGTAACACCCCGAGATTTTATGAAAAATATTCTTTTAATTTCATTAATGTCTTGTGTTGTATTCTACACCAAGATTACCTTGCGCTATATGCAACATCGTATTAGCTTGCAGTATACGCAACACTATTCTTGGATCGTGTTACACACAATTTTGATAATAGTTATTCTACGCAACATTGAGTATATATATATATATTCAATGCATAAATGAAATATGGTTGGATTCTGTTATACGAAACAACAAAGGATTGTTTCACAACACACAACCCTGAATTGGCTTGCATTACACGCAATCGCGACCTTCCTCGATAGCGTGTGTTGCACGCAATACCAGGTTTTAATAAACAACGATATATTATTATAATATTATCATGAACCAGACGTTATGAATAGTATTAACTAAATTTTGAATTTTATAACATTATTATTCATCTTACACATTTTCTAGAACATGGTATAAGAACAAAATAAATTTTTCAGGTAAAATAAGTATTTTTCAAAAAATGCAGTTTTGTCGCCTTTTGATGGAGCACCCACTTTAAATCTAGTTTTTGACATGTTTATATGTTCAATTTGACAAAATAAAATTCTTCTTTTGAAGAAGGATATAAAAATTTACATTAGATAAAGTTTTTATATTTTTCCGATAACTTTCATATTTTAATGAATAGTAAAAACACACTATATTTTAATTAAAAACAACTTTCTTTATCGTAATATCTTATGTGGTTGAATTATAATATTTAATGGTTTTAAAGTATAAATAGAATATATTTTTACCATTTAATATAATTTATGTCATTAGCATTGATTTTACCTTGAATTCGTAGGTTAAAACAATTCAATCTTTTGCAATGTTTTAAAGAAAAACTCGTTTTCTTTCGACAACGGGATTAATTTTAATTTAATTTCTGCATCTTTTGTGTATTGAATTTGTAAAAATGGATTCCATATTTGGAATCAGTTGGTCCAAATTATGTTAATAAGCTACTTTTTATTTTTGGGCATTGTGAATAGTAACTACGGTAAATTTTATTTACTATAGTTAAAGGTAAATCGAGTAATTAAGGGTAAATATAAGATTATAAAATTACCCTAACACTTGGAAAAATCCTATTGGATGGATAAAAGTAGACAGATATAACCTAAGGGTCGGATTAGATTCATTTTATGGACTTTTGTCCATGAAAATAATTTAATTATTATTAAAACCAAAGAATGTGACAACATGTCACTTTCTTAAATCTTATAAGTATAATAATTTTACTTTAGTGATAAAATTCATGAAACTTCGAACATGAATAATCTCCAGAAAGATAATACAATTATCTACATCATAGTAATTTATTTAGAATTTTTAGGGATTAAATAATTATCATTTATTTTGACACAAAGATGATGCAGTAATTGTCTTATTAATGAAATATTGACATAATTGATGTTATAAATGACCAAATAAATGTAATTTGAGACTTTTTATGACTTAAATTAATTTTATAGGTTAATATGACATGTTATTGTTGATATAAGTAACTTTGTTCGAACTTATCATTCTGTTATGAATTTCATAAAAATCATGTACCAAATAGTGTCAAAATTGACATAAATTCGTTTTTAAAAAAAATATTATATTATTAATTGTTATTTAATTCCTAAAAATCTAAGGTTCTGCCAAATGACTTAGATAAGGATAGATATATTAATAATAAACAACTTGGGGTTCTTTTGGCTTGATATAGTAAGTTTATTAACCTTATAGTGTAAGAAAACAAGAAGAGACGATAAAAGTTAAATTATTTAACTTAAAGTTAAATCTAAATGATTAGGTTAATATTGATTCCTAAACTTGTCTAAATTCTATTGAATGAGAGGCTTTCGACCCATCCCCACCTTAGCTTCGAAATATATCAATTTGGAGATATTTAAAACCGAACATGACTTTATAATAAAATAATATTTTTAGTTTTCCCAAAGGTGCCCCTCTCCTCCCTTATAAAAGGGCACCTCCTCCCTCTCCTCCTCACACCAATTGGAGCATTCAAGCTCAGAAAAACCCTGCCAAAATCTCTTCTCCACTTCCCTAGTATCATCCTAGAGGTCCTGGTCTTCTTCAAAGACCATCCTTAGTTCTTTAAGTGGAGGTTAAGAAAAGGCGCGTCAAAAAGAGGTAATATCCATTTCCGATCTTTTTCAATTTCTTTCTTCTTCAACTTATTCTTCTTTAGTTGTTTCATGATAAAGTAATAACATCAGTATTTATTATATACTGATATGTTATTATAAATATGAAACAACTCTAATTAACCTTCTATCCATCCTATGGAAAAAAGGAAATCACCGCGCGTGCGTACGTACGGAATACCGTCTCCACGCCGTGGTGTAATCTATTTTCCGCCACCACCATAATTGGATGGGTATAATGGTGTAATGACTAACTATATATGATTATTATAAAGTGATATTGATACTGAAATAGTATACATACACTTCAACACAAGTTCACGATCATGAGAACGATATCATGGCTCGTGCGTACGTACGGACTACCGTCTCCACGACGCGATGAGATTCATTCTCCATGTTAACCCTTTAAGAATGATTATAAAGTATATATAAGCAATAATAATGAAATATATGACATTATAAAGCTACTGGATTTATTAATTGTTATTTAATTCCTAAAAATCTAAGGTTCAGCCAAATGACATAGATAAGGATAGATATATTAATAATAAACAACTTGGGGTTCTTTTGGCTTGATATAGTATGTTTATTAACCTTATAGTGTTAGAAAACAAGAAGACACGGTAAAAGTTAAATTATCTAACTTAAAGTTAAATCTAAATGATAAGGTTAACATTGATACCTAAACTTGTCTAAATTCTATTGGATGAGAGGATTTTGACCCATCCCCACCTTAGCTTCGAAATATATCAATTTGGAGCTATTTAAAACCGAACATGACTTTATAATAAAATAATATTTTTAGTTTTCCCAAAGGTGCCCCTATCCTCCCTTATAAAAGGGCACCTCCTCCCTCTCATCCTCACACAAATTGGAGCATTAAAGCTCGGAAAACCCCTGAAAAAATCTCTTCTCCACTTCCCTAGTATCATCCTAGAGGTCCTGGTCTTCTTCAAAGACCATCCTTAGTTCTTTAAGTGGAGGTTAAGAAAAGGCGCGTCAAAAAGAGGTAATATCCATTACCGATCTCTTTCAATTTCTTTCTTCTTCAACTTCTTCTTCTTTAGTTGTTTCATGATAAATTAATAACATAAGTATTTATTATATACTGATATGTTATTATAAATATGAAACAACTCTAATTAACCTTCAATCCATCCTATGGAAAAAAGGAAATCACCGCGCGTGCGTACGTACGGAATACCGTCTCCACGCCGTGGTGTAATCTATTTTCCGCCACCACCTTAATTGGATGGGTATAATGGTGTAATGAATAACTATATATGATTATTATAAAGTGATATTGATACTGAAATAGTATACATACACTTCAACACAAGTTCACGATCATGAGAACGATATCATCGCTCGTGCGTACGTACGGACTACCGTCTCCACGACGCGATGAGATTCATTCTCCATGTTAACCATTTAAGAATGATTATAGAGTATATATAAGAAATAATAATGAAATATATGACATTATAAAGCTAATGGATTTATGTATATATGTATGTCATCTACTTACTTCCATTCAAGACAATAAGGAAAGGAAAACAGCGTTCATACGTACGTACGGACTACCGTCTCCATGAATGGTGTGTTTCATTTAATTTATCTATCTATTATATATATATATACTGAATATATATGATATATAAATACTTGTTTTATATTTTTTAAGTAAGTAAATCATGATATAAGTAATAATAATGTCAAGAACAACAAGTCCAAACACCTACGATAAATGAAACGATTTTACCCAAAACGCTTCTTTAACATGGAATTTTCAAAAGAACGGGTAATATAAAGTCATAAGTGAACCATATATGATATCATAACAATGAATATGATTCTGTAATAAGTTAATGACATTATTTAAATCATTATACAGGAGGTCCGGACACTTACGAAGAAAATCGGACTTAAGGTAATGGAAAATATCACAATCTCATTTTAATCCGAGATTGTTTATACTTTGGCATTTACTGGGGTGTATTTAATCATCCACATCCATGTTTCATCAATATGTAATATTATTTCCATCCACCTACAATTGTTTAAATCCAATTTTACCCTTTTTTTAGTTTATAGTAAAAGATATGAAAGGAATCTTTTATCGTTTTTCATACGAGGTACTTTTTGACTTTTCCGACAAAAGTACAAGAAGAATGTTTTTTTAACTTATACGGCATGAATGGATTTTTAAAAAATTATTTCCAAGAAGCTACCTTTACAAGTTTTCAAGTTTATTTTTAATTAACTTTTTTTAGTTTAAAATTGTAAGAAATGTTAAGAAAGGAAAATGTTTTTGAAGTAGAAAGGATATTTTCCTCAAGAATGGAGTTCAAGTGTTTTATCAAAATTATTTTCTATCTAAGATAATATAGGGTTCTGTTTCTATACCTATTATTACATTGATTTGATTATGTTGTGATGGAATTATTTTTATGAATTCCTTTATCTTATATGAATTGTTTTATGATGTCATATTGTTTAAAAATCCCATTTTTATTACAAGGGTTATGCAATGATGTATGATTTATGATTTTGTGGCACACATAAGAATTGTATCATTATGAGATGGGTGGGACCTATATCTCCCTCCAATGCATTGGGTAAAGATTTTATATCTCATGAGATAGACATGGCTAGAACGTTAGGTTATACCGGTTCAGTGAAACAGGACTGAAATGAGGAATGAACTCGGTTCAGAAAGGGACTTTTTCCACTAATATAGTCTTGGAAAGGAGTATTGACTAACAAGAAATGATTCTATATGATAATGTGTGTATGACACAAAGTTTCATGTTTTAAGTTATGATTATTGGGATTACATTTCACTACTATGATTTATCCCATGTTATGAAATTATGATCTCTTTTGCAGGTTAAGATTTCCAAAAGATATGTTCTTATGAATATGACGTGATTGATATTTCTTTTGTTTACCCTTACTGAGCATTTGAGCTCACCCTTTTATGTTTTCTCTTCCCTAGGACATAAAGAAAAAATTTAGGTTTAGAAAAAAAGAAGATCTTTATGGGAGATGTTGAATATCTTTCACCACGATTAGAAGATTATATTCCGAGTTTCTAAAGACACTAAACTATTACGGTCCTTGTGTGTGTGTTTTTTTTATGTACTAAGTATTCCGCAAAAGTAATGTAATGTCCATGTATGTCAGGCTTCGGGTCTCTACAGTTGGTATCAAAGGAAAGGTTTAGTCAAACTTTGGAAACTAGGATGTGAGAACGTTAGTGAGATCCCTAGAGATATTTCTAAGGTATGTCTAGGGATGTCTTTAAGGATAAGTATACGTATAGGATATAGTCCTAGAACTATGGTAACGATCTTAGAATTTAACCTAAGATGTTAGATATTAAGGGTACTCCCCCTTTATTATGTTGTTTTCCCTAGCATGATTTTTTCCTCTCACACTATTCTTTTTGGGTTTTAAACGATGGCTGGAACCCGAAGGAACCGTGTTGATCACTATAATGGAAAATGCAATGATTGTCCTACTGAACAAACAAATGTTATGGGAGATGGAGTGAAAAATTTTATTGCTGTACTTACACAAGCTATGAATCATTCTGGACTTCCAAATGAGCAGAGAAGGGAACAATATTCTATTGAGTCCTTCATGAGGCAACGTCCACCTTCTTTCAGTGGGTCTTCCGATCCACTTGTTGCTGAACAATGGATCAGTACCACTGAAAAGATATTTTCAGTTCTTCAATGATCTGAACATGATAAAGTCATCTTAGCAGTATATCGTTTGGAAGGTGAAGCTGATCAATGGTGGAATATTATCAAGAATACGAGGCCAAGAGATGAAATTGAGTCTATGGAATGGGACGAGTTCAAGAACTTGTTTTTCAGTAAGTACTTCCCTTGTATTCTTCGAACAAAGATGGAAAAAGAATTTCTTGAGCTGAAGCAGAAGGATGATGAATCTGTTGGTATATACGAAGAGAATTTTACAATACTTGCAAGGTATGGATCTGACATTATCATCCAACCTGAAAGTAAAGTTGATCGATTTTTCAGTGGCTTAAAACCAAGTCTTCGAAGGGCATTTGCTATAAGAGACTTCAGTAACTATGAAGAAATTGTGCGTTGTGCTATCAAGGTAGAAATGGAAGTTGGTGTTACATATCCATCTCATGGTTTTGACAAGAAATGAAAGATGGAGTTCAAGGAGAAATCTCAGAATAACGGTGAAAAGAAGATGAATGTTTCCTTATGCACAAAGTGTGGAAAGAAGCATGGTGGAGATTGTCTTAAAGGGACTAGAAAATGTTTTAAGTGTGGAAAAGAAGGTCATCGAGCATCTGAGTGTCGAAGTAAGGGAAAAAAGGTTTTTAATTATGTGAATAAAGCAAACACTACAGAGAACGCACCACCAACACTTCAATGTTTCAAGTGCAAGGAAATGGGGCTTTATGCTAATAAATGCCCTAATACAAGGGTTAGTGATGATCGACATGAGCAACCGCTTAAGGCAAAGTACAAAGGGAAGTCACATGCGATCACTATTGGCGATGTTGAATATGACAACGATGTGGTGGAATGATTAAGTGTTTATGTAATGGGATTTCAAAATAGTATCATGGAATCTCATTTATGGTATTGTGGAATTTTTGAATATATATGTATTGGTTTTCAATAATTATATGATACTGGTAACCAGGAAAAAAAAGTGATTGAAATATTTTTGGAAAGTAGATGATATGGGCATAATGAAGGGACAAGAAGATAATGAGATGTTTGATTGTATTCATGATCTCATGATTGATATAAGGACTAAGTATATATAATTTTGAGGATTTTGGTATGTGGAAAGAGTTATCTTTTGACAGCACTCATGTTTTCACTAAGATTCAATGGGTATTCATTTTTCAAGAGATTACATGATTATGGTATTCACATGACTGGAATGTGAAGAACAAGATATATGAGGGATAAATGATGGCATTCACGTGATCATTTTCTATATACTATGATCTTGGACCGAAGTATTTTAGATAAGCCTAAAGATTGTAATGGATTATGTTGGACATAAGTTAGTATTGTTTAAGGATAAAACTTTTTTTGATATTATTGATGGGATGTTATAATAATGTAGTTTTAGAAAAAGGACAACCTGTAGGATGTGCGACAACCCATCGCGTCAGCCAAGGCTATGGGAATCGAACCCACAACTAAAGTGCGACGGGCCTTTATCGCATAACACTGGCCTACAGAAAGTCCCTAGTTAGTAGAAACTAGTTTTATTTTAATAAGCTGTATGATATATGAAGTATAAGTTCATTTTTGGAATTATATATGATTAATCTCACCAAAGACGGACTTATGTATATTTGATAACTATTGCTAAACTTTTGTTTGAAATAGATGGAATGACCCATCATTCTATCACATGATCTGTTAACACTTCACGAATAACAAATTCAACTTCATTTCTTTAATAGATGAAGTGGAAATTGTTCAAAGCACGAACAACAGTGATATTGTACCAAAATCAAGTAAGTATTTATTCTAATTCAAAATTTTCAACTTTAGGGAAATGATATTGAAAACCTAAAATGTTGTCCTAGTGATCTTATATCTGATGAATCAGATGGTACCCTAGATCATCACAAATTTATGGCTTTGCGATTGTTGGATTTTTCATAGCCATGTTCTCTACCACTCTCCATCAGAACATGATGGTTAGATTTTTTTTCCATATCCATATTTTCACCTATGTTCTCCTACGTGGAAACCCAGTGATGAGTTAATTTGGGTAACTGTTACATTTCATACTTTAGTTTTTAAAGCCATATTTTGGTATTCCTTTTTACGATGTGGGTTTCTATTAAACAAACTTTCGAGTAGTAAACCATTTAAAACCCCGACGAATTTCGAGGGCGAAATTCATTTTAAGGGGGGTAGAATGTAACACCCCGAGATTTTATGAAAAATATTCTTTTAATTTCATTAATGTCTTGTGTTGTATTCTACACCAAGATTACCTTGCGCTATATGCAACATCGTATTAGCTTGCAGTATACACCACACTATTCTTGGATCGTGTTACACACAATTTTGATAATAGTTATTCTACGCAACATTGAGTATATATATATATATATATTCAATGTATAAATTAAATATGGTTGGATTCTGTTATACGAAACAACTAAGGATTCTTTCACAACACGCAACCCTGACTTGGCTTGCATTACACGCAATCGCGACCTTCCTCGATAGCGTGTGTTGCACGCAATACCAGGTTTTAATAAACAACGATATATTATTATAATATTGTCATGAACTAGCCGTTATGAATAGTATTAACTAAAATTTGAATTTTATAACATTATTATTCATCTTACACATTTTCAAGAACATGGTATAAGAACAAAATAAATTTTTCGGGTAAAATAAGTATTTTTCAAAAAATGCAGTTTTGTCGCCTTTTGATGGCCAACCCACTTTAAATCTAGTTTTTGACATGTTTATATGTTCAATTTGACAAAATAAAATACTTCTTTTGAATCAAGATATAAAAATTTACATTAGATAATGTTTTTATATTTTTCCGATAACTTTCATCTTTTAATGAATAGTAAAAACACGCTATATTTTAATTAAATACAACTTTTTTCATCGTAATATGTTATGTGGTTAAATTATAATATTGAATGGTTTTAAAGTATAAATAGAATATATTTTTACCATTTAATATAATTTATGTCATTAGCATTGATTTTACCTTGAATTCGTAGGTTAAAACAATTCAATCTTTTGCAATGTTTTAAAGAAAAACTCATTTTCTTTCGACAACGAGATTAATTTTAATTTAATTTCTGCATCTTTTGTGTATTTAATTTGTAAAAATTGATTCCATATTTGGAATTAGTGGGTCCAAATTATGTTAATAAGCTACTTTTTATTTTTGGGCATTGTGAATAGTAACTACGGTAAATTTTATTTACTATAGTTAAAGGTAAATCGAGTAATTAAGGGTAAATATAAGATTATAAAATTACCCTAACACTTGGAAAAATCCTATTGGATGGATAAAAGTAGACCCATATAACCTAAGGGTCGGATTAGAATCATTTTATGGACTTTTTTCCATGAAAATAAGTTAATTATTATTAAAACCAAAGAATGTGACAACATGTCACTTTCTTAAATCTTATAAGTATAATAATTTTACTTTAGTGATAAACTTCATGAAACTTAGAACATGAAGACTCTCCAGAAATATAATATAATTATCTACATCATAGGAATTTATTTAGAATTTTTAGGGATTAAATAAGTATCATTTATTATGACACAAAGATGATGCAGTAATTGTATTATTAATGAAATATTGACATAATTGATGTTATAAATTCCCAAATAAATGTAATTTGAGACTTTTTAGGACTGACATTAATTTTATAGGTTAATATGACATGTTATTGTTGATATAAGTAACTTTTTTTGAACTTATCATTCTGTTATGAATTTCATAAAAATCATGTACCAAATAGTGTCAAAATTGACCTAAATTATCTTTTAAAACAAATATTATATTATTAATTGTTATTTAATTCCTAAAACTCTAAGGTTCTGAAAAATGACTTAGATAAGGATATATATATTAATAATAAACAACTTTGGGTTCTTTTTGTTTGATATAGTAAGTTTATTAACCTTATAGAGTAAGAAAACAAGAAGACACGGTAAAAGTTAAATTATCTAACTTAAAGTTAAATCTAAATGATAAGGTTAATATTGATACCTAAACTTGTCTAAATTATATTGAATGAGGGGCTTTGGACCCATCCCCACCATAGCTTCAAAATATATCAATTTGGCGCTATTTAAAACCGAACATGACTTTATAATAAAATAATATTTTTAGTTTTCCCAAAGGTGCCCCTCTCCTCCCTTATAAAAGGGCACCTCCTCCCTCTCCTCCTCACAACAATTGGAGCATTCAAGATCAAAAAACCCCTGCAAAAATCTCTTCTCCACTTCCCTAGTATCATCCTAGAGGTCCTGGTCTTCTTCAAATACTATCCTTAGTTCTTTAAGTGGAGATTAAGAAAAGGCGCGTCAAAAAGAGGTAATATCCATTTCCGATCTTTTTCAATTTCTTTCTTCTTCAACTTCTTCTTCTTTAGTTGTTTCATGATAAAGTAATAATATCAGTATTTATTATATACTGATATGTTATTATAAATATGAAACAACTCTAATTAACCTTCTATCCATCCTACGGAAAAAAGGAAATCACCGCGCGTGCGTACGTACGGAATACCGTCTCCACGCCGTGGTGTAATCTATTTTCCGCCACCACCTTAATTGGATGGGTATAATGGTGTAATGAGTAACTATATATGATTATTATAAAGTGATATTGATACTGAAATAGTATACATACACTTTAACACAAGTTCACGATCATGAGAACGATATCATCGCTCGTGCGTACGTACGGACTACCGTCTCCACCACGCGATGAGATTCATTCTCCATGTTAACCATTTAAGAATGATTATAAAGTATATATAAGAAATAATAATGAAATATATGACATTATTTAAATCATTATACAGGAGGTTCAGACACTTACGAATCAAATCGGACTTAAGGTAAGGGAAAATATCACAATCTCATTTTTATCCGAGATTGTTTATACTTTGGAATTTACTAGGTTGTATTTTATCATCCACATCCATGTTTCCTCAATATGTAATATTATTTCCATCCACCTACAATTGTTTAAATCCATTTTTACCCTTTCGTTAGTTTATAGTAAAAAATATGAAATGAATCTTTTATCGTTTTTCGTACGAGGTACTTTTTGACTTTTCCTACAAAAGTACATGAAGAATGTTTTTTTAACTTATACGGAATGAATGGATTTTTAAAACATTATTTCCAAGAAGATTCCTTTACAAGTTTTCATGTTTATTTTTAATCAACTTCTTTTAGTTTAAAATTGTAAGAAATGTTAAGAAAGGAAAATGTTTTTGAAGTAGAAAGGATATTTTCCTCAAGAATGGAGTTCAAGTGTTTTATCAAAATTATTTTCCATCTAAGATAATATAGGGTTCTGTTTCTATCCCTATTATTACATTGATTTGATTATGTTGTGATGGAATTATTTTTATGAATTCCTTTATCTTATATGAATTGTTTTATGATGTCATGTTGTTTAAGAATCCCATTTTTATTACAGGGGTTATGCAATGATGTATGATTTATGATTTTGTGGCACACATAAGAGTGGTATCATTATGAGATGGGTGGGACCTATATCTCCCTCCAATGCATTGGGTAACGATTTTATATCTCATGAGATAGACATGGATGGAACGTTAGGTTATACCGGTTCAGTGAAACATGACTAAAATGAGGAATGAACTCGGTTCAGAAAGGGACTTTGTCCACTAAGATAGTCTTGGAAATGAGTCTTGACTAACAAGAAATGATTCTATATGATTATGTGTGTATCCCACAAAGTTTCTTGTTTTAAGTTATGATTATTGGGATTACATTTCACTACTATGATTTATCCCATGTTATGAAATTATGATCTCTTTTGCATGTTAAGATTTCCAAAAGATATGTTCTTATGAATATGACGTGATTGATATTTCTTTTGTTTACCCTTACTGAGAATTTGAGCTCACCCTTTTATGTTTTCTTTTCTCTAGGACATAAATAAAGGATTTAGGTTTAGAAAGAAAAGAATATATTTATGGGAGATGTTGAAGATCTTTCACCACGATTAGAAGATTATATTCCGAGTTTCCAAAGACACTAAACTATTATGGTCCTTGTGTGTGTGTTTTTGTTATGTACTAAGTATTCCGCAAAAGTAATGTAATGTCCATGTACGTCAGGCTTCAGGTCTCTAAAATAATGGTTAGCTTATTAGAAAGAGTCACAGTAATTTTAGATAAATTGAAAGATTTTAAGATTAATTAATAAGTATATATTACTGTTTATCCTCCTTATAAGATATTATCTGATTATTTTACTGATATACTCACACTGACCATTTTGGTTTTAGTAAATGAATATATCTAGTAGGAACCAAAGTAATAATGGATGTGAAGAAAACCGTGATAGTCTTCTAAATATGAAACCCAATGAAATGGGAACTACAATGAGAACTCTTTTGGTTATTCTCAACCAACTATTTGGAGTCATTATTGACCACCTCAAAATTGGCGATTTTTATAAGGCATCGTATATGTGAGAAAAAAATCCCTATGGAAGTTTAGGTAAAAATAATAAAGGTAAGTATATTAAAAAACCTATGTGTCAAGGATGTGGAAAGAAAAACCGTGGAAAATTCATCAAAGGGATGATAAGATTATATATATGTGGTAATGAAGGTCTTAAAGCAAGAACCTTCCATGGAAAAAGGAAGCATCCAGTTGACTCCAGGAAAGGGAAAGAAGTTCTTTCTGAGGGATCAATTGAATTTTTTAAATGTTGTGTGCATGGTCATTATAAAAATAGATGTCCTATAAAGAATTTTTGGGATTGGGATCAGCAGGACCGTAAAAATATATGTTTACCAATAACTATTTCCATTCCTATTGAGGATAAGGAAAATGACAATGACCAATAAAAGTTATGGATTATTTTTTAGATGATGTTTTGACATTATCGAATCATATGATATCATTCGTGATTTTTTATAGGAAACAAGGATTACATAATAAGTTGGAAAATAATGGTTAATGGATCATGAATAACTTTTAGTGATTAAGAAGACTACATATAAGTGATTCAAGAGTTATCGTATATTTTAGAATGAAAAAATGCTTAAAATATTAAGGATATCTTGAAGATTAGATTACCTTGGAATACTTTTTCTAGTATGTTTAACCCTGAAGTTTGATATATGAAAATGTTATTCAAGAAAGAATTATCTTTTATTGTGTGGAAGTAATGGATAACCTTATGAGTTCATATGACCTTTTTCTTTTGAGGTGAGAAATGGTTATTACATTTTGGGATGCAAAAAGAAAGGTATTAGATAACCTTTGAGGATAAAATAGGTTATGATTATTTTTGAGGAAATTATCTTATTTTTTTATAATGTTATAATAATGACATGGTTTAAGAAAAAGGGAAACCCTCGGGATGGGTAACGACACGTCGTGTCTGGAAAGCCCATGGGAATCGAACTCACAACTGAAGGGTGACTAGGGTGCATCACATGTCACTAGCCTACATGAAGTCCCTAGTTAGCATGACTAATTATTTTTAGTTAAATGATTTTATGGATCATGAATAATTTTATTTTGGGAACTTATGCTTTCTAAAATGGATATCATTAGTTTAGGAAAATGATTTGCTGCTTAAGTGATAAAGGTTATTTTGTAAGATGTTCTCTATTTTGGGAAACACTATATGCCTAAGGAAAATATAATACTATAGAATTTAATTTGAGGATTAATGGTGGAATTTTATTTTGGAATAATTTATTTTTTTATTTTGGAAGTATAGATATTTGGACTATTTATGGAAATTATTAACATATCATAGGCAGTATGTGATTAGGTCAATTAATTTTCAGTATGAGACTATAAGAGTATCCAATGTTACTTAGAGATAAATTATAAGATTTTTCTGGAATACTATGAGATTAAATTATTATGAGTTTTGGGTTTCAATATTAGTTTGGATTATATTGAATAATTTTAAGGAAAATTGTGTATTGAATGGTCTTTGTTGAGCTTTGGGTATTGTTTTTTCAATTTTGGAGATTAAGCGTAGTATTTCATTTTATAAAAGATTATCATTTTTGGGGATTACTTGATCTTTTACTAACCATTTTAGTTTTAGTTAATATATATTTCATATTTTTTGGATTATTGGATTCTCTAGAAGTTGATTCTATAAATTTTTAGGTGACCAAGTTAGCTTGAATACTCATCGTTTAGAGAAAAGATGTGTTTGTGGTAGAAATTTAGTAAAGGATTAAAGTCTACATGACAAGTAAGTATATTTCATTATGTTATTAGTAAATCTCATAGATAACTTCCTCAACATTATGAAAAGGAACGTAAAACAAAAATGTTATCCATTTAATTTTCTAGCTATAGAACCAAAGACTATATAACTCATCACATGTTAGTGATTTTCTGGTGGTTAACTTTCTTTTAATCATGTTTTCTATTACTCTCCATTATAAATTTATGGTTAGTTTCTCTTCCATATGCATTTTTTTATATGAAATACTAATATGGGTTATCTTAGGTGACCTTTTTAATTATATTTCATTTTTAATGTGATAGTCATATTGACTATTGTTTTGATATGGGACTTTCAATAAAGTTTCCGAGCCCAATTTTAAAATTGCGAGGACACAATTTCCAAAAGGGGGGAAGGATGTAACGACCCAAGTATTCATATAATAATAATTTTTTTATTTCTATTAATATTAATTAATAATATAATAATTTTATGTTTAGGGAGATGATTTTTTGATAGCATACTTGAATTGAAACAACTGGCTTCTCTAAAATCCTACATTGCACACAATATTGAGTTATACTAAAAGATAATACAATACTATTATTATTATTTTAAATAGTACTTAACTCCTAGACATTAAAATGGTGGGAATAATTAGTATCAACTAAATTTTTAAATATGGTTTACACATGATTAAATGACGATTCACTAGTTACCATCTTTATTAGAAATGGATATAAAAAACTAATTGAATATAATAGATGTGTTTGTATGAATACCTATTTAAGAGAGATAATTGTGTTTTCATATCACCCATTATGAATTTTAATTTAATGAATAATATATTATATTTATTCAATTTAATGTTTTAAATTAATATTATATGTTTTCTAGATATGATATAATAATTAATTCATTTTTCATGATAAAAAAGTATATTTCTAAAAATACAGTTTTACGACCTTTTGATAGTGAACCATTTTTAAATATAGTTTTTGAAACATTTATATATTTTATTTTAAAAATTAACCTTCTTCTTTAGAAGAAGAACATCAAAATTTACTTTGGATGAAATTGTTTTATTTTTTCTGCTAAAGTTCATTTTTTAATGAATAGTGAAAAATACTGCATTATAAGTCAAAAATAACCTTTTAATCTAATTTATTTATATGTTTAGATTGTAATTTTCATTGGTTTTAAAGTTTAGTTGATTACGGTTTTATAATTTATTCCAATATTTTTCATTGGAAGTAATTTCACTTTGAAATTGGACATAAACGCATGTCAACATTTTGGTAGTTTTTCTTCTTAAAAACACGCTTTTGGGTTTTGACAATAGGAATTAATTTTAAATTAACTTATGTAGCTTTAGTGTTTGGAATTTTGAAAAATTGATTCTATATTTGGAATCAGGAGGTCAACATTTTGTAAATAGTTATCTTTTATTTTTAGACATTATGAATAGTAACTTCAGTAAATATTTTATTTACCTTGGTTAAAGGGTAAATATGATAAATAAGGGTAAAAAATAATATTATAATAATATTAAATTAACTTAACACATGTCCTAACCCTATTGGATAAGCTATGTCCGACCATGGTCATCTTTGGGTTGATTTTAGAACCCCATTGAGCCAATTGTGTGTGAAAATGACATTTATTTACCTTTAATTTAAAGTTAAGGAAAATATAACCTAAACATTTATCTTTTAGTAAAACAATTTTTAGAAGGGATTATATAAGTTATCATTTAGACTATAAAGAGTCACTATAAAGTTAATAGTATTTACTACATCATGGTATTTTATTTATAATTTTTAGTTATTAAATATATAAATTTATTTATGACATAATGGTGATGTAGTGATTACCTTATTAATGAATGATTTAAATAAATGAGACTATAAATCTTAAATTAAATTTATTTTGAAACTTTTAATTCCATATCATAATTTTAGGTATGATTATAAATTGTTATATTTTAATTAATGAAGGTTTTTTGAAATAATCAAGTTGTTATGGATTTTTTAAGTGTCATGACATGAATAGTATATAAATTGACATAAATGAGTTTTTTTAAAAAAATATTATTTTATTAAATGATATAATAATACTAAAAATCAAAGATTCGAACAAATTACTTAGATATGGTTGATCATGTCATTAATGATCTACTTTTGGTTCTATTTTCATTTTATGGTAACTATATTAACCATATAGTATGAATATACAAGAAGACATGGTAAGAGTTAAATTAGTTAACTAAGGGTTAAAGATAAATGATAAGGTTAAATATGAAAACAAAACTTGTCTAAAACCTAGTTTTTGAGAGGATTTAGAACAATAGTCATATTAGCTTCTAATTTACTATGCTATGGACCTTTTAAAACCTAAAATAAGTTTATAATAAAATAATATTTTCAAACTTTCCTAAAGAGCCCCTCTTCAACGTTATAAAAGGCTATCCCCTCTAACCCTAACACCTCTCAAGACCCTTGGCTCATCAAAAATCTGATCAAATAATCTCCCAACATCACTATATTTCTACTATAATCCATTATCTATGTATAATTAAATTCAATAAACCGCTTTGGCTCAAATCAAAAGAAGTTACCCAATTTGAGGTAATGTCTTCCCTCAAGTTCATTTCCAATATTTTTCCTTCTCCACTCCCTATGCTCTTCTTATTCATTGTTTACATAAAAAACTAGTATCTTAATTATACTAGGTTGTTTTTATGAGAATTATTATAACTATATTTTCACACACCTATGTCTAATGGGTATAGAACTCACAATTTCTGTGGACGTTGAACTACTGCCTCACGAAACTGTGATAGTTCAATCTTCTCCTACCACCACTTGTGGTGTCCATTATGGTGGAACTGTAATTATATATGATATATTTGATATTTATATTATCTATATTCTTCTTTAATTCTCATTTATATCATACTTTTATGATATTTGTGTTGTATAAATATTATACTTTCATTTGAGGAATTGCTGACTACCTCCCACTCAAAGTGATATAACTCGTCCATGCCATACATAGAACATATAAAGGATGGATTTAATGAACTTATGTAACATATAAAAAATATTATATTAAACTATAATTATAATATAAATATGTATCATTAAGTTTTCATTCCATTAAATATGAAATGAAAATGAATGTAGCGTTCATGCATACGTACGACTTACTGTATATATGAACGGTGCATTTCATTTCTTATCTAATAATGTTATGGAATATTATAATACATATATACTATATTTATATATGATTTAAATATGAATAATATTCTGTATATAATGGAAATTTGACCACATGGCCAAATTAAAATTATAATAATATCATTTTCAACTCAAGTACCCAATATCGACAAAACGACTGATATTAACTTAAATAATTATGTAATTTTTATAAAATGGTCATAAGTGATATAAAAGAAATAATAAACCTGAAAACGTTTTTTAAGCAATTATAAATTAACATAAGTTTATCATTTAGGAAATTAAAGAACGAACGATTCATGTCAGACACAAGGTAAGGGAACTTCTTAACCCAATTTCCAGTCTTTGGGTTAATCTTGTACTTTTAATTATGTCATTATTTTATTATGTAAGAAATATATTTTGATGTACTATATTGTATTTATACATTACTTATGTGTACTTATATTTAATACACACAATCAACCTATTTTATTTATAAAATGATCATTGTAAGGGGCTTTGTCTCAATCGCCTTTCATTGAGGGATGTTTTTGGTAATATACACCTCTTTCTTTTACACCTTGTATAATAAACCCATTTGACATTTAATTTCCTTCAAAGGGAATATCTTTTCTATGAATAATTTTAAAAAATAAAAAAAGAAATGTTTTTAACGTTTTCAGTAACAATGACACCTGTGCTGCTGTAATCGTTATTTGGCTACCTCTATAAGCCATAATGTTTTTTAGTGGAAAAAAAATCCCATATTAAATTTTTGGGTGTTTTCATATTGAAAATGGTTTTTTTATGTGGATATATTATTTCAATTTCTTGAAATGATTTCTTTTTATTGAAAATTAAATGTTATCAGTGAAATGTTGATATTTACAATATTTTATGTGTTATGATTACATAATTTTATATGGAAATTTGACGGGTGGTTATGTGATAAACCAAATGACGGGTGGTTCCATGATAAACCAGGGATAAATGGTTACATTATAACCTCAAATGTATTGGGTATGGAAGTTGACCATATGGCTATTCCATTTAGTGATATGTGTGGAAGTCAACTGTATGGTTATTCCATTTAAATATTTTTATGTCCCAAGTTACCTTTATATGGTATATATTGATTTCTATGTGTTTTATGATAATATCTTGGTTAAAAAATAAGGGTAAGCAATGACATTATATTCAGTGAAGTGTTTTTTATACTTCTTTAAGGTGAAAATTATTACTTTATGATAGTGTATTCATGGTTTACATGTAGTTTTAAAAAACAAACACTTTTCCTTATTTATGTATACCTTACTAAGATTTTTATGCTCATCCCTTGTTTTGAAATGTTTTTCCCAGGAATTAATTATGAATAGGTTCAAGGATGGAATCAAGGAAAAGTCGTGTTGTTTAAAACATGAAAATAGACATGTTTTTAAAAGTTTTTGTTTTATAAAAAATTGGAAAGTTAATAGAAGTGTGTACTGGTAATATTAAAGTAGTTATGTATATGTTATGATCTAATTATCTAAATCTATAAACCTAAAAAGATCCATAATGTGAATTATTTTCTTAATTAAAGATTATGTAATGTTTAAGTCCGGAGTATTACCCCGATGGTCACATGAGGTCTTGTTGTACACTCTAGTTTGGTTAGCTTGGCATGGAAGGTATGGATATTGGATGTATATTTTTATCTCATGTTTTAATATGGTTGTTTTTCATGTTTTTTTACAAGACATGTTTCTATTATCTTGTTGCTCCTAACCACATTGTGACATACCACTTAGAGAGGCTTTTCTTGTTGACCTGAGTTGGTTTGATACACCCCTAGTTGAGTTAAACATCCAAGCCCTATCATTTTTTGATATGAACTAAAAATTTTAATCATGAGATTCATGTGAACATGCATATAATCTATGATATATATATATATATATATGATATGTGATATTATATTTATAATTTATATTTTGTTTAGAAAACTAATAGACATATATTATTATTTTTTTCCAAAAATGATTTATTCATTAATTATATTCCATTATTGATGGATTGATTTCATTTAATTTATTTTTTAAATTAATTCAATAAATAAATACCCAATAGGTTGTAATTAATGGGAATAATTATGAATATGTGATGACCCGAGCACTAACTATATAAGTTGATGAGTTCCTCTTATGTTTTGTGTGGTTTGTATGATGTGCATGAGAGTTTCCTAAAATTCTCTTCCTCCCAATACTCTGTTTATCTTTTTTGAGAATACACTAACATGTATTCAGATTACAGGTGTAATCATAAATAATTAGTGGATTATTTGGTCATGTAATATCGTAGATGTAGGTTTATTATACTCACTTTCTCATGATCTTCTTGAAACATTATTCATGGATCGAAGATGGAATTTTTTTGCAACTTTCAAATACCAGGTTCTCTTTTTTACAGTTTTATTTACTTATTATTTATTGAATACAGAACTATCTAGGTTTTGGGTTTTTTCCACAAAAAATGATAATTATATAATAATATAAAACCCATTAGTGGTATCAATAGTGGTTTATTGATGAATTAAATGTGATTGAATTATTGGTTTTTGAGGAAAGACAAAAAACAACATTTCCTTAAACTACGTGAACATTACAGACCCTTATGAGATATGAGTAAGGTTAAATGTGATTTAACCTTATTCATGTTGAATAATAAATTGTATTACCGTTATTTATAATACCTATGTAAGTTTAACCTATATATTAAGTTCAATTAACTACGTTTCATAATATTAATACCCTTACACAATTGTGCAAGAGGATGCATAAATGTTATACCCTCAAACAAGTCATTACATAAAGGTAGATTATAACATTACTTTTATGAATAACTAATATGAGATCATATGAAAGGGACCATATGGTTTCCCTTTACAAAAACATAATAAATATTCAGAATACCATTACACAAAGTAGTTATATAAATGAAATACATTTAAAAGAGGGAGACAGATAGAGGTAACCTATGTACTACCGTTATGCAGTATTATTCACTCGAACTATGTAATGGTGAGCTTTAAAATAAATTTATATGGTATATTTAAGACACCAATTACCCTTACATTGATAGTCAATGTAAATGAAATAATGGAATAAAATTAAAAAATGTATGGGTTCATCATAAGGGAAGTTAGAAATTTGTTTAAAATATTTTTTACAAATAAAATAATTTCTAAGGTTAATAAATTGTTTATAAATCATGTTAAAAGGTATTTTGGGAATATTTAATTTATAGGGTTTTTATAAATTGGTTATTTAATGATAAAGTTTATAATTATTTAAATTATTGTTTATAAAAAAATATTCCCTAATATTAAATTACAATAATTTAAAATACCCTTTGGAAAAATAAATGGGAAGCCTTATGAAAGAAAAAAAAATAGGTTTATTTAAAAATCATAATTAGTTATTTATAAATTGTTTTTAAAGTACAATACATATTATATTTTGATTATATGAAAATTTTATATAATTGATATTTAATTATAAATTTTTTATAATTCTTGAAATATCTTATAAATTCCATTTAGTATAAAATTATAATTATAAAATGTTTATAAACTCCATTTAGTATATATGATAAAAATTAATTTATAATGTTTTATTTCAAATTAATTTATAAAATTATGATAATTAGTATTTATTCATTAATAGTTCATAAATGTCTTTGGTTTTTTGAAAATATTTTTTTATTTAATAAATATTATTTTTATTCATGTTTGGTGAATCTTTTATGAAATATTAATTTTTTTCAAATTTATATGATAAATTTATTATATCATATTTTCTTTCATATCATGTTACATTTTATATAATAAAATTAAGTTTTCATCTACCTTCACCTCAGTTTGTAATTCTAGATATTTGCATTAAAATAGTTATTTAGAATAGTTTGTGCATATTAGGTGTTAGAGTTTTAATGAATTGAATTCTATATTGAGTAAAGTCTCCCTTGGTAGAGGTAATTATAGTTAAACCACTTACTTTCATGGAATATTTCTTTGGCTAGTAATATGATGGGGATGTATATTTGTGACTCTTGAATTACTCATGTGGTGTTTAACAATCTCATGTAACTCTATGATTTTACATGAAGCCTCATGTACCTTATAAATATGACTAATTTGGATATCAATGGATATAATTGAATTTTTTATGTGATTAACATAGACTTGAATGTTTTGTGAATAGTTACACATTAATGTGATGTGAACACATTAGTTTGGTGGTGGTAATAGTGATATCTAAAACTAAATAATTAGTGGAATGCATATAAAAAAGAAAATAAATCATTAACATATATTTATTATAAAAGGTGTAAATGTTTTGAATTTAATATGCATATTATTTATTTTAATCAGTGATACCATAAAAAATTACAAAAATTATATGTGTGATATTCCTTTAAAAGAAATACCTTTCAAGACCTCTATTATCAAACCATGTATTTTCACACCAATGAGGGGTTCTAATGGATTATCTTTTATAATGAAATAAAGTAAAAAGTGTCTAATGATTATTCACTTGGTAATTTTAAACCAAAGTGGGGTTCCCCTAGATTTTATTCTGTTATCTTGTTTTTTATTTTTACTATAGGTTACACTTTCCTTGGAAACGATAAGAGTTGGGATACCAGAGGAATATATTTGAGAGAATATATATGTTGAATTAGGATAAGGGATTATCAAATAAAGAATAAAAAAATCAAAAAAGTTTTATTGGAAGGAATCCCTATTAAAAATAACCTTAGTATTGAGTTTTGTGCCCAATATGGGTCATTGTTTAGTAAAATATGGATCTTATCTCACTAAATAGATATGATGTTTGGGATATCCAATTTTAGTGGTATCATATTTATTAAAATTCCTTACTAAAAATATATTAGACATGATATTAATCTAATAAAATGTTTTGATTTATATAATGCATCATCATCATAACTCTAAACATTATACTAATCCTTGAAATGAGAATCTTAAAGTAATCACCTCCTATGACTTGTAGATTTAGAAAATTTTGTAATAAAGAGAAATATTATGTGTTAGAATGGTTCCTTTTGGAGTAACCAATTTTTTATATTGTTCAATAAGTAAAGAAATATTCTTATGGAAGCATTTAATTATTCATTTAAGGTTTCAATGGAATTAAAAGATAATTTATCAAAGAAATTTTACACTCTAATCATATACAAAATATAATTAGGTTTGACAATTATATTTAATATAATTGAATATGTTCATAGGGACTGTTGAATTTATATAATTCATTTTATTATTAATTAATTAATTCTATTTTCATCTATGGAAACGTTTGGACAATATGAATGATTTCAAAAAAAAAACTACTCACTATTCCCAAAATAATTGGAATAAATGAACTTGGCTTACAATGTCTAAGTTATGGTACTTTAAAAACAGTAAAAGGAAGCAGAATTTCAAAACATGAAGAATAAATTTTTAGAAGTCTAGTAATATTTCTGTAAGAATTAATTTTTTATTATTTAAAAACTGAGGGAATTATCCATAAGGAGTGATAATTATATATAATGTGATTACCTTGAATATCAGAGAGGGTTTGGGAACTCCATTAAATTTACATATCATGTATTAATGTTAAATAAATCTATTATTCAATTCTGAGTAGTATAATACAACATGTGTATGTTCTACATGTTTTTTAAATACACATGAGTCCAAAATCATAAAAAAATTCAAAACAGAATATAGTTTTTATTCAACTAATGAAGTAAACAATTGTAATATTATATATTTTAACGTAAAGATGTCTATAAAGCATGTATGAATCTATGTAAATGAAGTGTATATTCATATCACTTCTCTTATATGATAAGAGGTGTTAAAAAGATTTATTATGTATAATTTTATTTGAATAATACAATACACTTAGTTTATGATTCATTGTGTCTGATAACATGTTTTGGTAAAAAATACATGAACGAAGAAAAAAATTATCTCAGATAATTTTTTTATATATATACACAAAAAACATAGAACACTATTTGAGATATAGAAACAATAGTTTATTGGTTGTATATTCCATTTAAAATGAAACAAAATGGTTTTTCGTAAAAAAAAGTAGTTTGTATTGTGTCTTAAAAATATATTCTAAAGAGGTTATGATTTCATAGAGCTTTTGTGAGTATATTTGATTATATATAAGATCAAAGTTAACAAATATAATATTTTACAATATTTTCTTTAAGGGATTATTTAATTTATCTCCTAGAAATTTAATATATGTGATATTAAAGAAAAAGGTAAATAATTACATTTCATTACTGTGAAAAAGTTAATATCATAGTATAAAAAAGGATTATACTAATATAATATTATAGTTATTGTTCAATTAATATATTAAATATTTTATGATATTTCATGGTAAAACATTAAATGAGCTACATTTAGATAACATAAAAAGTGGACATCATTATTCACTAAAGGTTTATATTGGACAACAGACAATATGTTTCACATGGTATCATAAAAGTGTTGAGGGTATGATGGTAAATATAAATGTAAAGAGTTAAATTGGTTACTATAATGAATTTGATCTCAATTTAACATTAAAGAGTTTAAGATATTATCTTAAAGTGATTTTTCAATTTCATACGCTATATAAAAAATATTCCAATAAAAGTTTGGAAGGAGTGGGTTCCAAGGATGGAAATTATATACTCATAAAGGGGTTTGACTAAAAAACAAAAAACTATGATATAAAATTCGATTTTATAAAGTTAAAGAGTATGAATATATTTTCAAAGAGTTGAAAATATAGAGTATGACTCATAGCTATCACCATTATTCTAACTAAATTATTTTATAATTGTTACTGATTATGTTTTTAGTGTTTTTTTATTATGTAGTCACATTGGGGTGTGATAGGAATTATATATTGATATAAAATTAAATAACCCATTATTACAATAACAACATGAGGTTCATTTAGAATATTTGGGTGTTTGACACATGAGAGATTGTTTGTAATGGTTAAAAATGTGTCATTTTATTATAATAAAGGAACCCTATATTTATAATTAATTCATGTTTATTGTAACATTACATGAATAATAAAATGATAAATATTACCTCAATGTATAAAATTTTAGTTTTCCCTAACCAATGACCAATTTAGTGTTTTCCCAACGGCAGTATACCAACGGTTTGCTTAAACCGTTGGTATAGTGATCCTTTGCCAACGGTTCACTGGAACCATTGGGAAAGGGTGCTAAAATAACACATTTCCCAATGGTTCAGTGGAACCGTTGGGAAAACTCAGTGAACCCAACCATTTCCCAACGGTTCCAGTGAACCGTTGGGAAATGTGTGCCTTTGCCAACGGTTTTTATAAACCATTGGCAAAGGTTTCCCCCAAATTGCAGATCGAAATCTCCTCTCCCCATTCGCACAGATCCCTAATCTATTCGCTCTCGCGAATCCGAACACCAGAACCCCCCATCCCAAGAGGTACACCCCATACGAATAGGTAAAATTTGATCTCAACCATATTGTTGTAGTTGTTTTAATGAATAGATTTTTTCCAGGTGTTGGTGGTTTAATTGATTATTGAAATTAATATCTAAATAGGATATTGTTTGTGTTTGTTAAGAGTTCTTTAATGTTTTTGTATTCTATGTTTGGAAGGAGAGTGTTCAAAACATGTAAATCAGAGTTGGGACGTTTACATGTTTTGGATAATGGATTGTGGGAATTATGCATTGTGTTCAAACCAATTTGATATGTTTTGGATAATGGATTGTGGGGGTAGGGGGTGCCCACGGGGGTGGGTGGGTTGTCCACGGGGGTGGGCGGGGGTGTCCACGGGGGTGGGAAAGGCTGTCCACGGGGTGGGCGGTGCTGTCTAGGGGGTGTGGGCTATCCTGGGGGTCTGGGTGGGGTGTCCTGGTGGGGGAGGGGTGTGTGGGGTGTCCAGGGGGTGGTATGTCTAGGTGGTGGTGGTGGGGTTGCAAGGGAGGGGGTGTGGGCTGTTTGGGAGGGTGGGTGGGGCTATCTAGGGGGGTACGGGGTGTCCAGGGGTGTACGGGGGTGGGCGGGTTGTCCACAAGGGTGGACGGGCTGTCCACGGGGGTGGCCGGGCTGTCAAGGAGGGGTGGGTGGGCTGTCAAAGAGGGGTGGGCGGGCTGTCCAGGGGGGGTGGGTGGGCTGGCCACGGGGGGTAGGGGTGTCTAGGGGGGTGGGCGGGTTATCCAAGGGGGTGGGGGGCTGTCCATAGGTTGTAGCAAGAAACCCAAAATGAAAGTGAGGAAGAAAAGGATGGTTTGTTTTAATACAAACCCAATGAAGAACTAAACAATTGAAATAAATAAATTATAACAAACTAGAGGAAGCCTTGAGCGCCAAGAGTGTGAGAGTAGTTGATGTAGAGGCAGCCCAAGCTTTAAGGATGGAAATGGATCACAAGTAGCCTTAGAGATTTGTCGTTAGAGCTTCAAGGGATCAAAATATCATTCCAATGTATCGGGGGTTTGTTCCTGGCATCCATCCTCGTCTATTTATAGGAGAAATATCCCCAAATACTTAAATATGGCCGTTGGAGGGCTTTAGGAGCCGTTGGGGGTCAAGTGGGAAGTCTGGTCAAAGCCCAAGGGCTAGATTGACTGGGCTTACCGGCTGACCGGTGCTTGGCCACCGGCGGGCCGGTGATTCAGACACCGGTTGGCCGGTGGCACCTGGCAGTGGGCAAGGCCTACTGTCTGGTTCCACCGGCTGGCCGGTGGTCAGGTACCGGCTGACCGGTGGAACCTGGCAGAGAGCATTGCTTCTGCCAGAGACCACCGGCTGGCTGGTGGAAATCCACCGGTTGGCCGGTGGACTCAGAGAGTCCTTTTCCAGTCTTCTTGGTCCAACTCTTTGGCAACCTTTTTCCTATCATCAAAAAAACGTGAAAACAAGTTAGAACACGATGAGAGTGATTGTGATCATTAAAATCCAAGAGAGAGGGGTACAACACTGACCACAGGGGGTAGGGGTGTCCAGGGTTGTGGGCGTGCTATCCAAGGGGGTGGGGGGCTGTCCATAGAGAGAAGGGGTGTCGAGGGGGGTGGGTGGGCTGTCCACGGGGGTGGTTGGGCTGTCTAGGGGGTAGGGGGTGTCCACGGGGGTGGGTGGGTTGTCCACGGGGGTGGGCGGGGCTGTCCATGAGGGTACCCTACTAATATGGTTATGGGATGAGGCATGCTCTGATGTGATAACACATTAAGTTCTTGTTGGTTTTACATTTTTTCAATAACACATTAGTATGTTTTTTTCACATGTCTAGTTGATACCATGATTATTTTCTTCCTTTATCATTTACTTAAATGTATTTTCTATTAAAGTTCAATCCTATTGAATTGTTTATGACAAAATGACTTATATGAATTTTTTTACAGAATGGACAGAAGTTGGATGTATGAAACCGATCGTATCTCAAGCGATTTTCAAAACAATTTAGAGAGCTTTATAGATTTTTCATTTCACAATGCTTCAGATAGTGGTCGCATACACTGCCCATGTTCCAATTGTGTTGGTAGACCTTGGTTGAGTCGTGAAGAAGTCAGCTACCACATAACCAAAAATGGTTTTCAAGTAAACTACTTTGTGTGGTATCACAATGGGGAGAAAATGAAATCTCAAATTGGTGATGATCGAAATGAAAGGACTGGAATAGAGAATTTGTTAGATGATCGGTTTCCGTTTATTCGTCATCATGAAAAAGAAAGGATTTCGACTCAAGAAGACGTCGATATGAGGACAACTGATGCATCTAGTGAAAATGATGATATTGATAGGGTGAAAAAATTGAATGATGCTGCCACAACTCCAGTATATCGACAATGCGATAAAATGAAAAAGCTGGAATTTTTAATCCGATTGTTTCATGGAAAAACTATGTATGGGATTTCTAATACAACAATCGATTACATTCTTACCCTCTTGAAGGATTTACTTCCAGATGATGCAGATATTCCCTCAAACCACTATATGGCATGGAAGTTAGTTGAAGAAATTGGATTTTCCAGAAACAAAATTCATGCTTGCCCAAAAGATTGCAGTTTATTCTGGGAAGAAACCGCTGAACGAAATGAATGTATAAAATGTGTCACATCCCGCTGGAAGTCAAAATCTGATGGAACACCATCCCACGTTCCACAGAAAGTAATGTGGCACTTTCCATTGATCACCAAACTCCAGAATCTTTTTATGTCTGATGACATATCAATAAAAATGAGATGGCATGATACCGAGAGAAAGAAGACTAATGATGAGTTGGTTCATCCTGCAGATTGATTTGCATGGCAGAGATTTGATTCTCGACATCCTGATTTTGCAGCTGACGTGTGTAATGTGAGGCTGGGTCTTTCATGCGACGGTTTTAATCCGTTTGGGCAGATGCTTACTTCGCACAGCACATGGCCAGTTTTTATACACATTTATAATCTTCCCCCATGGTTGTGTATGAAAAAATCTTTCACTTTCATGAGTATACTCATATCTGGTCCTTCTGATCCCGGCATTGATATTGATGTATACATGCAACCTTTAATAAAAGAGTTGAAACTTCTTTGGGATGTGGGTGTGCGCACATACGATGCATGTTCGAAAGACATATTTCAGATGCGTGCTGCGCTTATGTGGATGATCAATGATTTTCCGGCTTATGCAATGATGTCTGGATGGAGCACGAAGGGAAAACTGTCATGTCCAGTTTTTATGAAGAATACATGATCTAGAAGACTGAAACATCATTGTAGTTTCAGTTTTATGGGACATCGACGATTTTTTCCAAAGGATCATCCATATATAATGAATCGTCAAAGATTTGATAATATTATAGAGACCGATGATCCACCTCAGCGTATGTCTGGAACTGATGTGCTTAATGAATTGAAAGATTTCAGTTTTTCGTTCAGGAAGGGTCAAATGAAATCTGGAAAGAGAAAGAATGTTTCCACAGAAACCTGTTACAATTGGAGGAAGAGGAGTATCTTTTTTGATTTGCCTTATTGGTCAACCAATTTGCTACGTCATTGCTTAGAAGTAATGCATATTGAAAAGAATATATGTGAAATGTTGCTTTCAGTTCTTCTAAATGTCAAGGGGAAGACAAAAGATGATTTACGATCTTGACGTGACTTGGTGGATTGGGGCATCAGACCAGAATTGCATCCTATGCGTATCAGTGAAAATAAATGGCAACTTCCATGTGCTTCTTATGTGATGACACCTACTGAAAAAAAAATAATTTTTGGAAGTATTAGAGACTATTAGAATTCCTGATGGCTATTCAAGCAACATATCTAAACGGGTCAACAGAGGAGAGTTGAAGCTAAAATCTTTGAAGACTCATGATTATCACGTTCTACTGCATGAGTTGCTTCCAATAGCAATCCGTCATCTTTTGTCCAATAATGTAAGGGTGGGTGTTATTCGGTTGTGCCATTTGTTTAGAGATCTTTGTTCTAAGAAGTTTTCCAAGTCTTTCTTGCAAAAAATGTTGACAGGTGCCCCCTTAATTTTGTGTGAGTTGGAGAAAATATTTCCCCCATCATTTTTCACATGCATGCTGCATCTGACTGTCCATATTCCAACTGAAATACTTCTCGGAGGACTTGTTTCTTTTCGTTGGATGTATCCAACTGAAAGAAATATGTTCACATTAAAGTCTTATGTTCGAAACAAGAATCATCCCGAAGGTTCTATCGTGAACGGTTACTTAGCTCAAGAATGTATGGATTTCTGTTCAATGTATTTGTGTGATCTTACTACAAGAATGAACAGACCAATGAGAAATGAAGAAGAACAATATGAGCAAATTGAACCCAGTTTTCCATCACCTCCTCAAACAGGAGGAATTCCTGGATCATATACATTGAAGACACTAAGCCATGAAGAGCGGGAGATGGCACATCGCACAGTTTTGTTCAACTGTGATTTGTTCGATGACTATATCAGGTAACAAAATTGAATATGTATATCTTACATATATATCTGTTAAACTATTCATATTTTTTTATCTACAAGGAACATAAAACAGTGATAAATAGGAAGCATCGTTCTTTATCTTTGAGATGGAGAGAGACTTTTCATAGAAAAGAGTTTTCTGCTTGGTTAAAATTGAAGGTAAAAATATTACTATTTAAATTAATTATTTCAATATTTACTTAAGTTTAACTGTCATTTATATTGCAGGTATTGAGTTTGTCTGCTGACTCTGTCTCTGAGGAAATAAGAGCTTTGGCTTTTGGTCCTAATACCGTGGTTCATGACTGTAAATCAATTGTTATCAATGGGTACAGATTTATTGTCACTGAACGAGCCAAAAATATGAGAACACAACATGATGGTATTATGGTTACTGCCACAACAGATTGTTATGCCAATGCATCAGATAGTAGACCGCGACTTGAAAATGTGGGTTATTATGGAGTCGTTGAGAAAATAATAATATTGGATTATTACTCTCATGGACGAGTCACAATGATGAAATGCCATTGGTTTGATTCGATGACGAGACATGGAACATTTATTGATGATTGTAGATTTCGAGTAATTAATATGACCCGCACTCTTGCAACCGAAGAACCATATGTGTTGGCATCAATGGCTAAACAAGTTTTTTATGTCAAAGATCAACTTCAACCTGAATTTGGTGTCATAGTTGAAGTAATTCCAAGACATATTTTTGATGATGCTGATGATGGAATTGACACTGTCCCTATTGCCATTGGAACCAATCCATTTATTTCTTTTGATGACTCCAATAGCTCAATTGTCAGAGTTGATTGTGAACCTAAAGTTGTGGTTGGAAATATATAGAATCATTCATCCATGTTCTCAATTCTTTTGGTTTACCTCGAGTTGGGTTGTTAAGGTTGGTAATATTCATATTTATTTAGTATTGATCACAAATATGTTTTAGCTGACTTGACCGTTATGTGAATTTTCAATGTTTATTGGTTGCTGTTTTATTTGAATTGCATTTTCTAATTTGGAATTGAACTGTATTCAAACCAAATAAAACAATATTTCTAACTTGGTGAACATTACAACTTGTATGTTTTATTAAATTCATTCAAACTCTTCTAAAACAATTGATAGCTAAATTACCAATGAATCCCCTCATTCCCTCATATATTTAGTTTTTTTGGTTTACACATTAATTTTCTTTTTCTAATTAATTACATATTTGTTTTCCAATGCAAGAAATGAATCCAATTGAAGAGAGACGAAGAAAAAAAATGGCGGAGAACAATCGTCGGATGGAGGAGATGGGCATTCCACCATTAGTGCCTACAGTGAGTACTTTATTTCAAATATATATATATATATTTACAGAATATATAATGTCATGTGATTAATTTTTTTTGTAAACTTTTTTGTAGGATCCACCATTACGTCGACAGTTATTCGACGAGGATCCTAGTACTGGTCCTAGTACTCAGGCCGGTGGTACGAGGAGGGTTCATACCAGAGGTGGACGTAGAGCTGCGCGTGCCCGACTAGACCCTGCCCCTCACACTGACATTTCAGCCTTCCCACATTCTGAACCCGGTGTGTCGTTAGGGACACACAGGATATTTAGAACTCCCATGTTTTTGCTACCTTCTGCATCTTCTGCCCCATCATTTTCACATCCCATGATGATTCCCACTCCCCAGTCAGCATCAGGTCATACAGTTGTTTCATCTTCTTTTACTTCTACTTCTGTCTCTCCGAGCTTTTATATTCCATCGTCTTCGACTCCTGTTCCACCAGAGGGTGTTCCATCAGGTTCTGTGGATCCGGCGCCACTCATTGATCAGACTAGCGCAGGTATATTTATAAAACCCTAACAAATTTTTATAGCAATATTTATTTTTATTATAACATGTTTTGATAAAATATTTGTTTTTCTTTCATGACAGATACATCTACTGACAGGAGGCAGGGGCGGGGCCGTACACGCATGCGTTCGGTGTGGAACTGTCGCACACAGGTTATGGTGGAATATAATGAAGACAATCAGATGGTTGAGAAAACAGGGCAGCAATGTCGGAGTTTTATGGCGATGCTTGCCAAATACTCCGACATCATTCCCGTCAGCCCGCTGTCGTGGAGACATTTGCCACATGAGGTCAAAGATAGAGCTTGGGCAGAGATATGGGCAAAAAAATCTGTTGTATTTAATGCCATGAATTTTTTTTGTATTTATATAAATTAATATTTTCATTTCAGCTTCGATTTAATTTTCCTGATGGTGAGGGTGCACGACTGGAACGTCTAAAGGATTTAGGCGAGCTTTGGAGAGCCTACAAGCATGAGCTGTATATTGGCTGGCGTGCTAGAGTTGGCACTGAGTTAGAGGCGGTACCAGTCGTGGATGATTGTCCTATAGAGCAGTATCGTCAGATGATTACTCATTGGACGAGTACCCAGTTTAAGGTATGAATTTCATTTGAGGTATTTAAATAATAACTTTCAAGTTTTGCATTAATATTATCCTTTGCATTATCAAATTTTATTTAGGAATCATCTGGAAAAAATAAAAAAAAACATTGATGCAAAAAAATACCTCCATACACTAGGACGCACGACGATGCCGGATCATGAGAGGCAGCAGGTATGACAATTGTTTATAAGTTTTCTTTACGACTTAAATTTTCTTTTGTTTCCTCAATTATTTAATTATTTGCTGAAGTCTTTATATAACTTTTGTTTTCAATGTCATTGTAGAGGCAAGTACAAAATATTGAAGGACGTGTGCCTCGAGCAAAACTGTTTTCCTCGAGTAGAAGAAAAAAGGATGGAAGTGCTGTCAATGAAGCGACTCAGCAGCAGATTGTAAGTTTTAATCTGTTGATTTTATATTTTAATATCTATTTCGTAACTTAATAATATATTTATATTTGTAACAGGATGCTTTAGAGGCCCTCGATGCCCAAGAAGCAGACAATTTTGGGCCATCTGATCACTTACATCAGGTGTTGGGAGAGGATCATTCTGTCAGAGTATGCTGCCGACCTAGGATAGCCCCGACGAGGTATTGGCCTACCTCAGGTACGAGTTGTAGTGCCACCGAGCTGCAGCAAGTTAGGGCACAGGCAGAACAGGCTGAGAAAAGGGCCACAGAGACGGCAGAACAGTCTGCTAGGGCAAACAGTGCATTTATGAAATTTATTGAAGTTCTACGTCCAACACTTCCAGCAGAGGCTAGCCCAACGATTGATGAATACATGTCGTCGATACATTCTATATATGGTGCACCAGGTGGCAGTTACAGTGGTGGTCAGGCCGATGTCCAGCTTGAAGATGATGATGGCGAGCAGTCTGATGCGGAAGAGGAGGGAGATGAGGAGGGCGAGGAGGAGGGCGAAGGCGAGGAGGAAGGCGCTGTGGAGGGTGAGGACGATGAGGAGGACGATGACGAGGGTGATGATGATGATGATGATGGTGATGGTGATGCTGATGTGGGACATATTGATCCATTACATTTTTAACTTGAGATTTGATGTTTAATCTATTCTAGTTGTTGGTTTTATCTAGACTCGTAGTATAGTATTGGAGTTGAGTTATTTTTATATATTGTCTGTTTTTATGGATGTTGTTGTATTTTAGTGGTTGTGTGTTTGTGAACTCCCTGGACAACCCCCCTCATTCTTGGACCCTGGACAACCCCCCCTCCCCCTTGGACCCCCCTCACGCGCGTTTAGGAAGCGCGTGCATCACTTAAAATATGAATATTGAGCCGTACCGCACAAACCTCACGTCCGATTGACATGCCGTCTGCGCGTACACATCAAAAATAATAATTAGAATGTTGCACGGTGGTTTTAGCTCAATCTGAGGTCGTCCGCTATGAATTTGACAGTTGGACGCCCGTTTTGGCCGTTTATGACACCAGGACTGCGTTGTCGGTCACCGCGGGCACACGGCACGTCTGATTGACGTGCCGTCTGCTCGACCACTTCAGAAATCAATCACCCGTATTTGTCGTCTGATTTCAGGCCATTCCGACTTCGTTCGGCCCATTTGGACACCCTCACGCGCGTTTACGAAGCACGTGCATCACTTAAAATACGAATATTGAGCCGTACCGTGCAAACCGCATGTCCGATTGACATGCCGTCTGCGTGTACACGTCACGAATAAAAATTAGAATGTTTCAAGGTGGTTTCAGCTCAATCTGAGGTCGTCCTCTATGAATTTGACAGTTGGACGCCCGTTTTGGCCGTTTCTGACACCAGGACTGCGTTGTCGGTCACCGCGGGCACACGGCACGTCCGATTGATGTGCCGTCTGCTCGACCACTTCATAAATCACTCACCCGTATTTTTCGTATGATTTCAGGCCATTCTGACTTCGTTCGGCCCATTTGGACCCCCCTCACGCGCGTTTACGAAGCGCGTGCATCACTTAAAATACAAATATTGAGCTGTACCGCGCAAACCGCACGTCCGATTGATGTGTCGTCTGTGCGTACACGTCACGAATAATAATTAGAATGTTGCACGGTGTTTTCAGCTCAATCTGAGGTCGTCTGCTATGAATTTGACCGTTGGATGCCCGTTTTGGCCGTTTTTGACACCAGAACTCCGTTGTCGGTCACCGCGGGCACACGGCACGTCCGATTGACGTGCCGTCTGCTCGAACACTTCATAAATCACTCTCCCGTATTTTTCGTCTGATTTCAGGCCATTTAGACTTCGTTCGGCCCGTTTGGACCCCCCTCACGCGCGTTTACGAAGCGCGCGCATCACTTAAAACATGAATATTGAGTCGTACCGCGCAAACCGCACGTCCGATTGACATGCCGTCTGCGCGTACACGTCACGATAATAATTAGAATGTTTCACGGTGGTTTCAGCTCAATCCGGAGACGTGGTGTGGTCGGCACCACTCAAAGTGTCCGTCTTTTGTTTCAAAAGGACGTCATTTTAGGTGAAAAGCATCAACTGACATACGGAAAACCGACCAAACGCATTCCGAATCTGTTGATAATTTATCCCAGCAATCCATGGGTCATATGTGACGTGTACGAGCCAAACCGGGATGAATCTGAGTCGCGGTGTGGCCTGGATAAGTCTAAGTGACTCTCTTTTGTTTAAAATGGACACCATTTTAAGTACATACGGAAAAACACCCAAACGGATTCGGTTTCCATTGAAACTTTAGGAGAACGATCCATGGGTCATATGTGACGTGTACGAATCATCCCCGCTTCAATCCGACATGCGGTGCGGCTGATACCACTCAAAGTGTCCGTATTTTGTTTCAAAAGGACGTCATTTTAAGTTAAAGGCATCAACTGACTTACGGAAGAATGACCAAATGCATTCGGATTCTATAGATACTTTAGCACAAAGATCCATGAGTCATATGTGACGTGTACAAGTCAACCCCGTCTTAATCCGAGATGCGGTGTGGCCGACACCGCTCTAACTCTGTCTCTTTTGTTTAAAATGGACATGATTATAAATGAAAAGAACAACTGACATACGCAAAACCGACCAAACGCATTCGTAATATTTTGATAATTTATCACAATGATCCATGGGTCATATGTGACATGTACGAGCCAAACCGGGATGAATCTGAGTCGCGGTGTGGTCAGGATTAGTCTAAGTGTCACTCTTTTGTTTAAAATGGACAACATTTTAAGTACATACGGAAAACCGAACAAACGAATTCGGTTTCCATTTAAACTTTAGGAGAACGATCCATGGGTCATATGTGACGTGTACGAATCAACCCCGCCTCAATTGGAGACCCGGTGTGGTCGGCACCACTCATAGTGTCTGTCTTTTATTTCAAAAGGACGTCATTTTAAGTGAAAAACATCAACTGGCATACGGAAAACCGACCAAACGTATTCGGATTGTGTCGATACATTAGGAAAATGATCCATGGGTCATTTGAGACGTGTAAGAGTCAACCCCGTCTAAATCCGAGATGTGGTGTGGCCGGTACCACTCTGACTGTGTCTCTTTTGTTTAAAATGGACAAGATTATAAGTGAAATAAACAACTAACATATGAAAAACTGACCAAACACATTCGGAATCTGTTGAAAATTTAGGACAATGATTCATGGGTCATATGTTACGTGTACGAGTCAACCACGCCTCAATCCGAGTCGTGGTTTGGCCGAGACCACTCTAAGTGTATCTCTTTTCTTTAAAATGGACTAAATTTTAAATTCATACGGAAAACCAACCACACACATTCTGATTGTGTTAATATTTTAGCACAACAATCCATGGGTCATTTGTGATGTGTACGAGTTAACCCCGCCTCAATACGAGACTCGGTGTGGCCGACACCATTCAAAGTGTCTCTCTTTTATTTAAAAAACACTTCATTTTAAGTGAAAACAACAACTGACATACGCAAAACCGACCAAACGATTTCGGAATATGTTGATACTTTAGGACAATGATCAATGATTCATTTGTGACGTGTACGAGTTAACCTCGCCTCAATCCGAGGCACGGTGTGATCAGTATCATTCCAGATGTATGTATTTTGTTTAAAATGGATATCATTTCTATTAAAAATATATGGTATATGAAAAACCAATCAAATTATGAATTGAATTCCGGATTCCACATATGATTGTCATCTAAATTTTAAAATGAATTCTAAATGAATTATGTATGTTTATAATTATGTTATGAATTCTAATTTAATTATGGATGAGTATATTTTCAGGATGCATTATATGTGTTGGTTGGTTGGTTTTCATTATTTGTATGTGTTGGTTTGTTCTCTATATGTATGCATTATATGTGTTACAGGTACAATAATTGGATTGAAAAATGAATTGAAAACGATGGCATAATTGGATTGAAAATTGAATTGAAATCGAGGTTGAATGCCCAAAAACGAGACCTGCTGTGCAAATTGCAGGCTGCTGTGCAATTTGCACAGCAAAGCCTATGCCAACGGTTTGAAAACCGTTGGTATAGGCTCCATTGAGCTGTTTTTACCAACGGTTCAAGGAACCGTTGGGAATACCCATATAATTGTTTTTTTTACCAACGGTTCTGTGAACCGTTGGTAAAAACCTTTCCCAACATTTTGTAAACCGTTGGGAAAGAAAATTTTAGGTTGATTTCCCAACGGTTTGGCAGAACCGTTGGGAAAGGCTGATTTTTTCTCAGATATCCCAACGGTTCTGTGTAAACCGTTGGGAAAAGCCTTTCCCAACAGCTTACTTCCCCACGGGTTGCTGAACCGTTGGTATAAGTTATACCAACGGTTCTGCAACCTTTCCCAATAGTTCTAAACCATTGGGAAAGGCTGGATTTCCAGTAGTGGATGATATGTAATGGGTAGTTTGAATAGATTAGTATATCCAATACAAATAATTTTATAAAAAACCAAGACTTTTAAACATAATATTACATATTTTTAGAGAAAAATATCCAATAAGTATATCCCAAATATGGTTCTCCCTAGTGTATTTGGAATATTAGGTTTATAATATAGAAAAAGAAAACTAAAACATAAAATCCTTATTTTATACATTATAATTAACTGAAAATAAATTGGATCACCTAAAACAACATAACATAAATATGGGATATATATTAATGAAAGGGTTTTGAAAAAATTAATAGAAACAGAATAAACATGATAAAGAAACATAATTTTTGAGTCATAAGTATAACATGATATGATAAAAGAGAAGGTTTATGAGTTGTCAAATGGGAGAATGACATAAAAATAGTGTATCATAAGATCATGGAATTAAATTAAATTTGGTATCAATTAAAAAAATAACTTAAACATAATAAAGTCTAACCACTGAGACAAAATCACATGCTTGACATAGTCCCACAATAGATTAGTTTCACTCCCCAAAACATATTCATAATGTCCCATGAGACTAAAATATTACCCAATGCATTGGAAGAATATAAAAGTCTAGGCATACCCTTCACATTAATATCATGTACATGAATATTTTTCCACATATTGAAATCAATAACAAGGAATAAAAATAATAATTACCAATAGAAAAGAAATGAGTTACATAATATTTCTTCATATCATAATCAAAAGAGATTTCATAAATAAGACATTTAAAAAATGACCAGAAGTATTATATTAACCTATAAAAGGGAGTAATAGTGATATATGATTTTATGTATGATAAATATATACAGAATTGATAAGTATTACATAACCTAAAATATATAGATAAATTAATTTATAAAAAGTGTGTTCATAACTCAAAGAAAAGTGTGATTTTGAGAGATCCATATCCTTGAGAAAAAATCACCAGGAGAAATATTTAAAATAATTAATAAAACCACATATTAATTATTTAAATTATTAAGGAACCTTTTAAATTTTATTATTAAATTTTTTTTATTTTTTTTAAATTTCATATGTAATTATATAGTGAATTATTTTCATGTCATGCGTTTTGATGATGTTAAGATCATATGTAAAAGATCACTTTTGAAAGATAAATAGGGTAAATGAGATAATAATTTACCTATTTAAATAATTATAATCATATAGAAATTACTATATTTACACCTAAAATAAAATTTTAAAATCAACCATGAAATATTGTGATGAAGAATGAACCATGTTACAATCATGGAGATTATGGGTCGTACACATGTATAAATAAATTTTTGATTTTCAACAATAAAGATGAGAAGAAGTTAATGGTATTTCACATATAAAAAATAATAATTATATCATATATATCACATTATTTCATTAAATAAACATACTTATACCATCCATGTGATGTGGTAATAGAAAACGAATCACATCGCTTCGTGAGGAAGTAGTCTGTTGTACACACGATCGACGTTATCATTTTTCAATCGATGGTAAGGTGAGAATTTATATAATATATTAGTTTTATAGATTTATTAATAGGTCATGAACATAATATATCTAGTAATACTAAATCCATGGCTACTGATATTCATGAGAGGTGATGATAGAAGACAAATTACATTGTTTCATTGGGAGATAGTCTTCCATACACATGATCGATGGTTTCATTTCCCATTTTATAGATGAGGGTGGGGATGGATGTTATGTCATTAACATAATAAAATCTCATTATATGGTATATAATGATTATATTATATCATAATCATTGAATTATTTTTTAATGAGGTGAAATAATAAATAGACAAAATGCTTGTTTAAGAACAACACATCTTTTTTGGATAACCTCTTTAGGTTTTCATAAAAAGCATTACTTGGATGATTTTCTAATAAAAAAAGATTCTAAAACGTAGTGAGGGAGTTAAGGACAGAATTTGGGAAGGTATTTTCCAAAATAATATTTTTTCAAGTGTGCAAATGAGTGTGGACAAGGGAGAAGATGTGGTTCTATTATATAAGTGATAGGGACATGCATTTTTGTCAAATACCAAAAATTATTCAATAATGAGATGTAAATATAAAGAAATTTTCCTTTAAAATTGATAAATAATGTAGTGTATAGGTTATATGGATGAAAAACATGTTAATGGTTCAAAAATAAACATGGTTTACACATGATTTTCCATTGATCACTATAGGTTACCCCCAGGTAAATCGGTTTTTACATCAACTGTGGTAACATAATTTTATTGTACTTACTATTAATTATGAATAAAATATAATATCACTATATTATAAAATTTTAATTATTTTGATTAAAAAAAATATAATTTATCAAATTTAATTCAAATTAGTATCATAATTTAATTTAAAATTATACCCACAAAACATATTGAAAACCATATTTTCATGAAATGTATTATTCAAGTATATGATGATCTTACATTAACTATATGACTAGTAATCATAATTTTAAAAATTTAAATTAATATAAATAGATATATTATCTATAAAATTAATTTAAATATTTCTTTATTATGATATTTTTTAATTAAATAAAATGGATATACTTTATGCACATAAATATAGTCTGAAAAAACATGTTTTAAGCCTAACAATAATCTTATAAAGAAAATAAGAATTAGTGATTAAAAATAAATTAATTAGATTAATATAAATAAAATGGTTCATATTTAATTTTATGATGAAATAAAAATTATATTATTTCTTTAATTACAGGATTTAATGAAAAGAATTTACATTATTTGAATATTCATAATTTTCACTATTCACGAAAAAACAATATTTTCCGAAAGACCCCAAAATTACACCCTAAGATAATATAATTATTGAGATTTAAAATTTTAAGTATATTTAAAAAATAAAATTTATATAAATTTTAAGAAATAATTATAATATCTTCTCATAAAAATCAACAAAACAATTCATAAGAATACATATTTTTTAAAGAGTAAATATCACTATAAAAAATGAGTGATTGTTTCATAAGAATTTATAAATATATTATTATCATGTAGAACCCTTATAAATATTTCATAATGCAATTAATCATATTCATATATTTCAATTTAATGGTTATGCACTAATGGTCAAAAGTTATCATGGTTCTTTTAGGCTCTGTGTTTCGTGACACATATGCTATCAAAATAGTTTACCTTTTTAAAACCACAGAGAGTTAAATAATCCCCCCCATAAATAATTTTACCCTTGAAAAATTATTTTAAATAATAATTTGGAATCGTGTAGGGTACTTATACTTCATTTCCTCTTTTGGTTCCCATGTTTCATTCCCCAACATTTGGTTTTTAAACAACACTTTTACTAGGTGATTTGCCTTATTCCATAGAACTTTTTCTTTATGATCTAATATCCTCACAAAATAAACCTAAAATGATATGTCTTTACCGAGAGTTCCACTTATGGATATAGAAAATACTAAGTGTCTGGTGTGTACTTCCTCAAGAGTGTCTAGTGTGTCTGGTGTGTCTGGTGTGAACTTTAGAGAGGTAAGGTGTGAGTTATAGTTGTTTGGCCTCTACTCAAATGTGATAAAGGATATAAAATGGGTAGATATATCACAGACTAGGATTTCCATTATTTAAAAAACCTCATGAAATTCTTCCATGGTGACATATGTAGGAACACCATATATATAAACTCAAACTCAAGGTCTCATTGGTGACTATCTTAATCACTTTTCTATTAAATTTTCACAAATTTTATATGATGAAGAATAGTTTGAATTATCTATCTCAAATCTTCTGAATGGTGAAGTCCCATTAGCTTTCACTATCCAACTTTATCCCATCAAGTCTAATTCCTAAAACGATTCCTATATAGATCCTCACAATGATCCATTTGAAATCTAAGATAGATGTTTTTTATATGAGTACTCCTTTAGGAGAAGGTGTTGATAACAACATCCATGGAAATCCATTGAAAACTATATTATAATATTCTTTAGAGTTTTGATGGTTCTCTTAGTATGACGATCTATCCATGGGTGATAAGTAGTACTAAAACTTAGCACTATTTCAAATTAAAGTAATAGGCTTCTCTACAACCTCGAAGTGAACCTCAAATCGCAATCAGATATAATCGAGAGTGGAATCGAATGAAATATTAACACTTAACATAGCTATATTTTATTATGTTAGTAAAGAGATAAATATACATTGATAGTGATGATATGTTTTGACTTTTTAAGGATATATACTGCCACCCAGATGATATTATTGCCTTTAGGTTTCATGGGGATTCCTATAAAAACATCCTTTGTTATGTTTTTCAATTTCTATGCTAGTATAGTTAATGTTTACATCATACACTAGGACTTATGAAATTAAAACTTTACTTTTTGTCATGCCAATCATTGAGTTAAAAATTTCACAATCTCCATCTCCATGTTATACCACCATTTGTTTCTTAAGACCACTATAGATCTTAGTGCTCCCTTGATGAATGGAGAAGGTTGATCTATGCACATAATATAGAAGCTCCTAATTTATATATGGTTTTTATAAAACACATATCCATTATTCAAACCTTGTAACCTCATCCTTAGAAATATTTTACTCTGTAATACTCACTACAATTACCTATAGAATTTCGTCATCTTTTTAAGCCGCCTTGATCCTCTCAACATTGTATGGTTGAGAATTTATTTTAAAAAGGTATGATAAATATCCTTTTATTATTCTTATATATATCCATTGAAAGTATAATAATCATTGGTCCTTCTCAATTATCATCATTGATAAAATTGTAGGATCATTTCTATATAGATCATCAGTCACTTTGTTTTCTTTCCCAAGATGTTAATGGCTTGAAATATTATAAACCTTGATCTTCTCTAACCTCTTTCAATGGTACATATTTAGATCCATTTTTCACTATATACTTTTGGACTTTATGATTATTATATATGCGACACTTCTTCTTATAGAGATAATTTTTCCAAATATTTAATTTAAATATAAATATAATCAATCTTAAATCATGTGTTTGGTAGTTCTTGTAAAGACACCAACCCCATTAGCATAGGTTCGATGGTTACTCTATTACATTGGAAAATGATACAAGTAATCACAACCTAAAGGACCAAACAGTTTAGAAAATTTGTAAAAATAGATACATACATAAGTATTACATTACAAATTGAAATAAAATACGACATAGTAAAACCCTTGGAAATACCCTATTGTCCTAGCTTATCTATGTATGTGAATCATAATATAAATATTCACATCCCGGTGAAGATTAAAACATAAGAATGGGGTGAGATCAGATGCTGAGTAAGGGTATATATATAGTGGGAGTTGTCATAAATATGTATAAATAATATGAAAAGGTGAATAACTAAAATCATATTCCATTAAAACATAATCTTCAGCACAATATAACATGAAAAAATGATAGTCAAATTATTCCATATAAATAATCACATGAGAATGAAACTTAACCATGGATATTTTACTAATCTAATAATCAAATGGATTATCAACAACTAATCTCATAATGAGGGAATTCATAATATGGGACATCATAAACATACTATCAAAGCTTCGGCCAAGACACCATATATAATTGGGTAGGAAATCATCCAATCCCCAAACTAGTTTGTCTCATGGGACCTATTGATGAATTGAGGGGATAAAACAACTTTTACCATCACTTAGTAAATCTAATGAATTCCTCATATGAAATGGGGGAGACATAGCCATCATATACCATAACATTGAAATAATATATGAAATGTGAATAAAATTCCCTAGATAATAAACATAATTATAAACCATGTATTGTTATATGATGAATGGTATCAACATAGCACATCCACATGCAAACTAATCATAAAAAATTCAATAAAATATAGAAGAACGTATAATCAGATATCGACATCAATTAATAATAATATCCAAAAAATATTTTTAACATTGATAAAAATAGTCTAATAAAATCATTTTAAATGTCTTGAGTGAAATACCACTTTTACTTTGAAATCATTTATTTTAAAAGACAAAAAATTATAAAAGAAAACAATTTATTTGAAAAATATCATTTTAAACCTATAAAGGATTCCTCATGACATTATAAAATCATGAATGTGTTAAAATCTACCCATGTTGTATAAGTTTTTTAAAAGAACATCTCTTTTATATTCTGAAAAAGAATACATTAAAAAGAGTAATTTTAAATGAAATTGTTATTGTTAACCAAATAAATTGATTATGTGTATTGGATTTAAATCCACATAAAAATGTGTAAATAAAATATAAGATAATTAATTTTTTTTCACTCAAAATCTTATCATTAAATAATAAATGGATTAAAAGTTTAACCCAATGAATGGAAATTCGGTTAAGAATTCCCTTACATTAGGTCTGATTTTCACCATACGTGTCTGAACCTCATGTGTAATGGTTTTGAAAATATTAATAACTTATTAAAGAATCATATTAATATTTTTTATATCATATATTTTCCCCATATAACATTTTACCCCACATTTATTTATAAAATTGTATCAATTCATTATTTGGGGAATTAATCTTATTGTTTTTCATTCTTGTTTAGTCGTAAAAGACTAGGATATCTTGTATAGGGTATAGATCCAAAATTTCTAGAATAGAATTACTATAAAAAATATAATATTGGATCATTAAATAATTTTTATAATCCTTTTGTAATGCTGGACAAAAAAGATAATTACATCGCTACGTGGAGATGGTAAGTCATACAAACGTACATGCGATGTTTTCATTTTTCATAGGGTGGGTAAAAGGTAGATATGGTTGTTTAATAATAATAATAATATATATTTATATTTATATGATACAATAATTAGTATTTTATCATGAAAAAACATATGATGAGGTAGTTAAAGAAGAAAAAAACATGAAAATGTCGATAAAGGTGATTATATCTTTTTCATTGGACTTCCTTTATTCACTTATTAAGGGATATAGGGTTAGTCTTTTGGAATTAAAAACCTAAAAAACATATCAAAGGATATTGTGGATAAAAATAAAGAAAGGATGGTTGATATAGATAGCTCTATGTGGTGAAATGAAATGAGGGAAGAAGTTCCCTTTTAAAATTGATGTGAGGGGCATCCTTAGAAATCCAAAAAATATAAAATTTTAATAAATTCATTTTCTACCAAAATACAGAATAAATTTATAGGAATTTTAATATAATATGAAAAAGTTTTTTATCTCATGAAATAATACAATTTTTACCTATCATATTTTATTTTAAACATTATAATTTTGATTGGCCTTAGTTAACCTAATTCAATTTTATTTATTGTAAAAAAATTTATTTAATATTAACATGTGGTAATTTTTTTACTTATAAAATGCCAATTAGGCCATAAATGGACATTTTATGAAATTTTAGAAGAATTAATAATAGCATTTTATTTTTAAATATTTTTTCTTCTTTTTAATTTTTTTTAATAACATATTATTTTGATTAAATATCATTAGTGTCAAATTTGGAACTATTCATTACTTTGGCCTTAAGGAAATCATGAAAACGAGATAACACTGAAAAAACATTTAATACACCCCTAATATGTCATAATAATCAATCAAATTTGTGGAGAAACATAATTATTCCCAATTTAATTATTTTAATATCTGTAAAATCATATATTATATTTTTTCGTTAATAAAATAATTACTCAATCATTGTTGTATAATTATTTAAGGTAATTATTTCTTGACTAGAAATAATAAATAAAATAATTTTATTTAGATAAATATTTTAAATTTAAAAATTATATATATATAATCTCATATATCTTATGATTAGAACCATATTAAAAATAATATTGTTATTAAAACATGAATATAAAATATTTTTCTTTTATTTAAATTATATATTACAAAAATCATATCATCATCCAAATGGTCCCCAAAAATAATAAATAAATTTATATATTTTAAATAATTTTATTATGTAAGCAATTGACACTTATATTCATTCATAACTAACTATTTTCCCCATGCTGACACATAAGAGACATTTAAGACAATTAAAGTGACATTTAGTGATTCCTTTTAAATTACACAATATAAAAGTCATTCTCATGGAATAGTTTTAATTAAACAAATAAAATTATAATCTTAGGTGTTTCAAGAGGAATATAAATCATCAAATAAAATTTGAGATATTTTTAGGGTAATTCTAAAATCCTTAAGATATTGTTTTTTTCCTAAATTACCATGTTTACCCTTAACTGCGGTAAACAATTACTAATCATACTATTCATATTGAAAAAAATGGAACCTATTTATTATAAATTTTAATTACAAATAAGAAATCCATTTATCAAAATTAAAAATAATATAATTCATATAATTTAACATAAAATTAAACCGATAAAACAAAACAAAAAATTGTTTTTTTAAATGTATTATTAATCCCAAAAAATGTAATTATTCATAAATGAGGAATAATGATTAAAAAAATTAGATTATTTATAACTAAATAATATTTAAGTTTCATTGATATAAAATTAAAATAATTAATATACTTTTAATATAATGAAATTAATAGTTTTATAAAAAATCATTAGTTTTCGCGCTTCATTGGAAAATAAACATTTTTCTGAAAAATACCAAAAATTCAACCTAATATAATTATTAAATTTTTATATTAAAAATCAATTTAATTTTTTACAATTTAATTATTAAAATTCTCAAAATTTATTTTTAAAATAAGCGTGCTATTAAAAGGTGGTAAAACTACTGTTAGAAAAATATACCATTTTTATTCGTAATATAATCTTCATTCTTATCTTATGTATAAAAAAATAATTTCAATGAATATAAAAATATTTGAATGAATATGTAAAATATAATTTTCATAATGTGATTAGTATTGTTCATTATCTCCAATTTAATATATGGGTTATAATGTTCACATTTTAAATAGTATATTGTGGCTTTAAACTCAGTGTAATGTGCAACATAATCTATCGAAGATGTTAAATTTAAATGTGATATACCATAAAATCATGGGGTGTTACATTCTCACATAATTCAAAAAATTTGGTTATTACAATTTAAAATTACACATCAAAAATCAAAGGTTGATACTTGAAAATTCACCTTTGGGAAACCCACACAGCAAATAGGGTTAAAAATACTTCATCTTAAAAAGAGGGAAATGGAAAAGTGAAGGTAAAAAAACGAGGCTTTATAATAGAATACTATTAGTGGTAATTGAAATAATGGATATGTGAGAGAAATCTAATTATCACTATATGATATATTGAGATAGAAACATGGTCATTAAAAATTGAACCATCACAAAATCATAAACCTGTGATTGGTTAAAAGACTATTGTTTTTATAAAAATAAAACTAAATGGTTAATGTTTTTGTAACAAAATACTTTTCCTAGAGTTGAGGGATATGTTTCAAAATCCATAAAATAACATGGGAAATTAATCATACTTGATTTATTTCTATGTTGAAATCATAATCTCATCCTCTAGTTATGTGACAATCAATTTTCACTTCATCTCTTATTCCAGAAAATGGTTATTCAAGATTTTTTTCATTCGTAAAGAACTTTAATGAATCAAAAGATATAATGTACATTCCTTAATCATTTATGTATTTAATGATACCAAAATGGTTATAACATGCTATCAATAATCAATAATATCCAAAGTCCAACATAATCCGTTCCATAGGTAGTTAATCTTAAATATCATATAAAATACATCTGTCCAAATTCAATGTTAATAAATATAAAAGGAAGGTCAGTAAATTTTAAAAATCAACATAACATAATATTTTCTCTAAAAACATAATGTGACATACAAATACCGTGACAACCTTAAAACATTAATAGAAACATGGGTGCTTTTAAAAAAAATATCAGGCTTTCGAATATATTCCTTAAATACAAACATGTAGTGAACCCTAAAAAGTTAGAAAAAGCATTAAAATGAATAACCAATTTCATGGTCAATAATAATTTACCATAAAAACCCTTTATCATTATTATCTCAACATAGGGAAAATATTTAGGTTTATATTATTTAAATCATATGCTTTCCAAAAGGTAAAATTACAACAGAATCACTTATATTGGTTACTAGTACTCTCAATCACCTTCTTCTGAATCCTTAACGAAGAGTTACTACAATATAATACTTATATATCTCATGAGTATTATAACCAGATTAAATTCCTTTTAGAACATATTTATTGAACCCAAATAAACATTCATATTAATCATTCCACTTTAACTGTAGTAACAGCATATGCTTTTCCTTAATCCATTTTCTCTTTCTGAGATATATTCTCTTGACGCTTGGGTTTTTTTGTATAGTGTACCAATCCTTGATGTTATAACATTTAATTAATGCCTATTTATCCTTAACATTAAATTCTTTTTCTTGGTGACCCATATCTCCTCACTTATAAAAAACTCTTAATCCTTTGAAAAACTTTCCATGGTGATTCTGTTAATAATTATCCATGTGGGAAAATTCTTATTTTCCATCATCCATTCATATCTCTTTTTCTATATCCTACTATTGTTATATTTATTCCCTTAATGCCATGGGAGTTTGAGAATTAATTTTCTATCTTGATGGAAGAAGAGTCTATTTACTTTTATGAATAAAACATATTAGTAAGCAGTGCCCTTTGGAGACTTGGCTTAAGTCCTTTAAAGAAATGTCCAATCACACACTCTATGCTGTGTATCTAATTCCTAGAATACCTATACAACCATGTAAATATAGCTTCATACTATGCAACACTTTATTATCCCTTTTTCTATAAGAATAATAACATTATCTTCATTTTAGTTTGTTCCTAATGAAGAATATATATAAAATAATGTATACATAAATTTACTCCACTCCACGAGTTTTATTTATTCTTCTACCTAGTATTATAGGTCAACAACCACCATTGGTCTGCATCTCCTTTGAGGCAATATACTACAAGTGTGACATTTTCATTTTCACCACATCACAATGCCGTACATATCTTCTCTAAAGACGTAATCAATTACTCAGCTACAATTGGATTAGTAGTCCCACTAATGGATGGTTCCTGTGTCACATAATGCAATCCAATATAGATTTATCATAGTTATTATTCAAGGACTGAATAATCTATAATAACATGGATGTGATCTGATCATCTCTAATACCATATGTGTTGTCTTTCTCAGTAGGTAAATCCCAACATTATCCCCAATTATTGATACCATTCATCCTTCCTAGAATCATTTCAAATAAAGTCATATATTGGATTTATAATATTATTATGAAACCTATTTTATAATCCAAAAACAAGTGAAATATATAGTATGTACTAAACAAATTATTCATAGATAATATCATATTAGTAAACATGGTTTCATTGAGTTATTATTCTACACATATCCTAAAAGTATATCATATGATTGTATTTCAGAATCTATGTTTTCCAAAATCTATTTTACAAGGATTAAAATGAACTTTATCTGATACCAATTGTAAAGACCCTAATCCCAATAGCCTAGAATCAGTGGATAAATTTTTTACATTGGCATAAGATCCAAGGAATCACATCCCGAAGGTATTAATAGTTTAAAAACATTGGAAAAATAGATACATACATAATTATTAAATTATTACTTGAAATAAAATACAATATAGTAATTCCAATGGAAACACCCCTATTCTCCTAGCATATCCTTACATGTCTATCACAATATATATATACATACACATATATATATCACTAAATCATGGTTAAAAATAAAACATAATAAATATATGATCTTAAATACTTAGTAAGAGTAAGAATAAAACGAAAGCTATGATAAATAATAATAATCAATAAGACAATATGAATAACTAAAATCACATTTCATTAAAACAAAATATTGACTATGGTATAGAAGGAATAAATTATTTTCAAATGTTTCTATATAAATAATAACATGAGAATGAAAAATAACCATGAATATTCTACTAATAGAATAATCAAAAGTATTATAAATAATTAATCTCATAATGAGTGAATTCATAATGCATGACATCATAAATATACCTTTATTTATTTGGCCAAGTCACCATACATATTGTGGTAAAACATTAACCAATACACAAATTAGTTTGTCTCATGAGACCTACCAATTCATCGAGCTGTTATAGTGGCCCCACACATCATTTACTAATTCCAATTCATTCCTCAAATGAAAGGGGTCAAACATTGTCAATGTATACCTTTATATTGAAACTAGATATTAATTGTTAATAACCTTCTCAAAATTATAAATATAATAATAAACCATCCAATATAATATGATTAATGGCATCAAAATAACTTATCCACATAAGAAATGATCATAAAAAATTCGATAAATATAGTAGATAATATCATAAGATATCAACCATAAAAAATCATAACATCCAAAAATGATTATTAACATTGACCAAAATAATCTTATAAATTTGTTCAAAATTCGTTAGAGAAATACTACTTTTAATTTGGAATCATTTATTTCCAATGTTGATCTATTATAAAAGAAAAAAAATTAATTTAAAATAACCTTATAAACTATTAAATTATTCCTTCATACATTAAGGATTTATAGAAGTAGGAAAATACTATCATGATTTATATGTTTTTAAAAAAACATTTACTTTAAATTTCGAAAAAGATAACATTAAAAAGAGTATTTCTAAAAGAAAGTGTGAGGATTAACCAAATGAATAGATTATGTATATTATACATAAATTAACATAAACCAAGTTGAAATAAAATATATGATAATAAATTTTTTACACATAATCATAGCTTGAAATAATCAATGGAGTAAATTTTTATCCCAAAGAATGAAAATGGGGTTAATAATTCCATTAACCTAAGTCTAATTTCCACCGTACATGTCAAAACCTAAATAATAATTCTTTTAAACATATTATTTACTTATAATAGAATCATATTAATATTTATTATATCATATATTATCCTCTTATAATTTTTACTATGCATTTATCAATAATATTTATTCAATTCACTATTTCCAGCATTAATTGCATTGTTTCTCAAGAATATTATTCTATAAAAGTCCAGGTTCTACTGCATAGGGTATAAATAAAACATTTATAGAATACAATTAATATCATAAGTATCATATTTAATTATTAAATAATTTTTTAGAAAATGTTTTGAATGTTTAACATATAAAATTAATTACGCAGCTATGTGGAGGTGGTATGTCGTACGTATGCATGTGTGGTTCTTTCATTTTTATTAGGATGGATTAAAGGTAGATATAGTTTTTTTTATAATCATAATAAGATCTAAATATATATATATTATATTTCTTTTATTATTTCATCATGGAAAAAATATATGTAAAATAAGTGGAAGAAGAAAAAACATGGGAAAGTCGATAAAGACGATTACCTATTCTTTCGCAAACTTCCATTAATCTCTTCGCAAGGGATCTAGGGTCGGTATTTTGGAAGGGAAAAAATCTCAAGATATTATATAAGGATTTTATTAAGTGAAATTGATAGAGGTTGGTTAATATAGAAGGCCTAAGGTGGTGAAATGCAATGAATGAGGGAGTTCCCTTTATAATTTATGCGAGGGGCATCCTTGGAAATCCTGAAAATATTAAATTATAAAAAATTTATTTCCTATGAAAGTACAACAAAATAGACATGGAGTTGATTATAACATGAAATATTATTTTAATCTTATCATACAATAAAATATTTACATGTATTGTTTTATTTTAAACCTTATCATTTGGATTTTCCTTAGTTAACCTATTTTAATTTTAATTATGGTCATGATATCTTTAATTTTAAAAGGTGGTAATGTTTTAATTATAAAATATAAAATAGACAATAAATAGACAATTAATTTAATTTCAGAGAAAACAATTATCTGGTTATATATATATATTATGATTTTTATATAATTTAATAAAATATTATTTTGATATATTATCATTAGTTTCAATTTTGAAGGTATTCATTGCTTTGGACTCAAGGAAATATGAAAAAAATATAACTTCAAAAAATATTTATACACCCATAATTTTTCATTGTTATATATTAAATTAATGGATCTCTTTAATTATATCTAATTATATTTATTGTATTATTTTTATTATAATTGTTTAATTGTTTCCTTAATAAAATATTTATTGTATCACCATTTTTTTATTATTTAGGGAAATTATTTATTCACTAAAAAATAAAAATAAAATATAATGCTGTAGATACATATTTTAGTTTTCAGAATAATATATACAGTCAAAGATAACTTCTTAATAACACTATATTAAAAATATTATAGTTATTAAAATATGAATGTGATATCTTTGTCATTTCTATAAATAAAATAGTATAAATATCAAAACCTCTTACAAATGGTTCCCAAAAATAATAAATAAATTTATATCATAAAAATAAGTTTATTATGTTCAAAATGGACACTTATATTTGTTAATAACCTACATTTGGCCTCATGTGGGCACATAAGAGATATTTTGGGAAAAGAAAGTTACATTTTATAATTCTCATTAATTTAAATATTATAAAATGAATTCTCCTGGAAAATTAAATTAAATAACTCAAATTATAACATATTATAAAATTAATCCCATAAAATATGATAATGTATTACTATTATTTTATAATCATTAACATATTATTTTTACCTTAAATTACCGTATTTACCATTAATTGTGGTAAAACAATTACCAAGGTTACTATTCAAGTTGACAAAAAATAAATGGAGCCTATTTAAATTACTTTTACATTATTATTACAAATTGGGAATACATTTTCCAAATTAGAAATACAAATGTGGTATAAATAAATTTAAAATTATATTGATAAAACACAACTAAAAAGTGTTTTTTAATGCATTATTAAGCCCAAAATGTACTAATACCAAAATTAGAAATAATGATGAAATAATATATATTATTTATAACTAAAGTGTATATAAGTTACATTGAGATCAAGTTAAAATATTAAAAATACTTCTAATATATTGAAATTGATAATTTTATAAAAATTAGAATTCTTCACTATTCATTAATAAATATATATTTTCAAAAAAATATAAAAAATGCACACTGAGACAATTTTTACATTCGAATTAAAAGTATGAATTTTTTTAATAGACTTTCTAAATTTTTTAAGATTTAGTTTTAAAATAAGTGCTCCATTTAAAGGTAGTTAGGCTGCTTTTAGATAATTATAGCCTTTTTATGTGTAAAATTGGATTTATGTTTATCTTATGCCAATAAACATCTTTTGGATGAATGTAAAAATATTTTAATGAATATATAATATATAAAGTTAATAATTTGGTTCATACTATTCATTCCATCCAATTTAAGTGATGGGTTATAATATTCAAATTGTAACAAGTATATTGTAGTTTTAAACTATGTGGTCCATGAAACAAAATCTTTCAATGAAGTTAAATTTAGAAGATACATACCATATAATCATGGGGTGATATAGTTTTTCTCATGTATCATTAATTGGTGGGGGAATATAATATCACTTTTTCATATTCCATGAGTTCATAACTCAAGACCTTTTTGGATGGGTCATTATAGATCAAAAATACTCCCACACTAGTGGGTAATATGAGAAGATGTGTAGTTATTATCTTATTCTTTAAGTCATTAAATAACTCTCTGAATCATCAATTTATAAAAATATATCCCTTATGAGTTATCTTGGTTAATGGTATTTATATACATGAGATGTTTTAAAAAAAATTGATAAAAATACCTATCTAATTCTAGGAAACTATGGATTTCCATCACATATATTGGTCTGGTATATCCTTCGATTACATCTATTTTTGAAGGATATATAGTTATCAATTTGTTAGTAACAACATGCCACATTAATTTTTCTTTCTCCATAAAAAACTCATATTTATTATTCTTCATATACAAATTATCTTTTTTCAAGGACTTCAGTACAATATTCAAATGATCCTTATGTTTATCAGTTATTTTGGTGCAGATAAAAATATAATCTATAAATACTACCATATATTTATTGATATGATCTCTATATAGTATATTTATCATTTTAATGAAGATATATAGAGCATTAGTGACTCCAAATGGCATATATATGAACTCATAGTGCTCATAACTTGTACAAAAAGTCATCTTAGTGATATTCTCCTTATTCTCCTTTACTTGATAATATCTTAACCAAAGATCCACTGTGGAGGAATATTGGGATCCGTATATCTGATTAAAAGTTAATCAATTTGTGTCAAAATATACTTTTTATTTATATTCATCATGTTAATCCCACAATGATCTATGTATAAGTGCATGACCAATACTTCTTCTTAATTAATATGACCGGTGAACCCCATAGTAAATCAATTGGGCATATAATTATTTTGTTAATATTCTCATGTAATTGATTTTTCATCTCCTCAAGTTAAATAGTGTCCATTTTATATGAAGTATTTTATATTGGAAAATATCTTCGCATAATTTTAATTTAAAATTCAACCTCTCAGCTTGGAGGAATACTAGAAAACTCCTCGGGGAATATATTTTTATAACCCATCATAACGAGCTTGTCTTGAAAAATGATATTTTCCTTAGAATTAATCATTTGAGAAGATATGTTTACTCGTAAAGAAAAATATACATACTTTAGATGATTGTACCAAATCAGATTCATCCTCCCCATTATAGTTGTATAAAATCATAGGGTGATTTGTGATAAAGAGGGTGATTTCTTTATCTCGGCCTTTTAAGTTCTTTATATATAAGGAAAGAAAATCCATTCCAATAATTATATCAAATTCCACTAAAGGAAGTTTCAAAAGGTTTTTTGGGATATTCAACAACTAAATATAGATAAGTTATGATATAAATACTTAGGATAGAGTAATTGAACTATTCACTTTCTTCACAGATAACTCAACTTCCATGTTTTGAGGAAGTACATGAATTTTTTTAAATGAAAATAATTGATATAAAAGAAATTGTAGAACAATAATCAAAAATTAAATTTTTATTCATTAATTAATAACTATAACACATATTACCAATTCATTATCGGGATCTACCTCCAGAATTATATAGAATTAGACCCCCTTACTATATGGGATATAGAGGTTTTTTTCTTCAGTTTTCACACACAACCCTTAGATTAGAGCATTGGTTAAGATAATGTTATTATTCCTTACAGTTGAAATATTGGAAAATAGGTCATGGTTTTCCTGGATAATTCCTTTCTTAAATATTATTGGTGTGTTTCTCCCATTGGAAATCACAAGCTAGGTTCCATTCTTTCTTGCACATAAACAACTTCTTTACCCCCTTCGGGAAATGTTTTAGGATGTTTCTTCCCAAACATTTGATAAATAAAATGTTTGATTTTCTTTTTATTTTTATATTTATCCGTCAAACTACCATAAAAAACTCTATTTTTTTACTTATTACTCCATGAGAACCTTGACATTAATTATTATCAATTTCAAATTTAATGAAATATCGAACACTTTTCCCATAGGTGTCAATGTTCTGACTATTAATTACTTTTCATAGAATCAAATTTATCCCATCAAATAAAACATCAACTTTAATTTATTGGGAGATGAAAAATCAAAAAGTGTATTGTACAATTCTTGTGAAATTCAATTCTTATTTCCCAATAGAATCATCACCCTTCTACTTGAGGCTTAGGAAATCAATATCAATTTTAAATCAGATGTTGTGAGGAAAATATTTATTGAATTATTTTTTAAAAATTACACGAACTCAATAAAATTGATCTCTTCCTCAGGATTCTTGTTTTTGATCAACATCCACCATTGATAAGCTTCTCCCTCTATATGATAAATATCTAACACAACCATTTCTTACTCATAGAATTAAATTATAAAGAATATATTTACCAGGGATTTTATCCATTATTCTATAATTAAAGGATTAGAACATCCCATGGAATTTTTAGGACTTTTTTACATAATTGTCTCAATTTCAACTTCCTCTTTATTGGGTGGGGGGGGGGGATTTAGGTGTTCCACCTAATTCAAGGTTAATTTCAAAACATGATTTAGTTGATAAAATATTTTTATGAAGTTCCTGACTCCTTCTCCCATCAAGTGGTGTTTCCCATTTTGGAAGTTATATCATTTCCCGGATTTCTCCTTTTTCTAGCCATTGAATTTAATAAGGGGAAAATTAGGGATGATTATTTTTATACTATTAAACATATAAATTAGAAACCATAAATAGTAAAGGGATAACTCATAAATTATATATATTCCATAGATAATGAATTTATAAGTTTATATCTATGTTAATAAAGACATATTTCCTAACATAAAATATTATGTTCATTTTTTCCTATAATGTGGTTCATAAAGAGTTTATGAATGTACCAAACATATCCACTAGAAGTGTCCAACTAGGTGGGAATCAAGACCCATTTTCATGAACCTTGGGAAAATCAATTCTAGCTCAATACACTATTTTCATAGTTCTTAACAGTGGACACACTTATTATATAGAAACATCCACTTGAAGTATATAGATAGGGATTTAATTTCTCAAAAACCACATTCTCTGTCCTTCATCAAAATTCAATGTTATTTTCCTATATATAGACTTATCATTTGTTATATCAATAGGATTCTTACAATATTATTCTTGTCTTAATCCAAAAAATAAATATAAATTACTATAATACCAAATATAGTGACCCAATCCTTTTAAAAATATAATTTGATAAATTTTAAAAATAACTATACAATAAGTACAATCTATTTCTCATAGTGCTAAATATATTTGGAAGACTTATTTCATACTACATCGAAAGGTAAATAAAATAATAAGTCCTTATTTCATTCCTCATAATGAAATCCTAAATCCATTTAATCTCCTAAAACATTATAGGATAAACAAGGGAGATACATAAAATAAAATGGTGAGATAAAATCCAATTAAGGGAATAAAATTGATAAGGAAATGTAACATGTAAGTTAAAGGTCTAACATGATATCATAAAAGATAAGCCTTATGTGTAATGAAATAGGAGTATAACATAGATAACATGGTATCATAAGATGGTGGAATCATATGAAATGTTACAATAATGTAAAAAATGACATAAACAGAAGTCATGGATAACAACCTAGAAACATCAAATAATGGACAGAGTCGCATAATTGATTGGATTCACCCCATAATCCCATATAAGATGTCTCTTGAGACTAAAACATTACCTAATGCATTGGAGGGACATATAATTACAATCCCACCTTTCACATTAATTTCATGTATATGAAAATGTGTTACACACATGTAAATATATCATAAGTCATAAACATAATAGAAAACCATGTAAAGTAAGTGGGTTACATATTCTTGCCTCATATCATAGTCTAAAGATATTTCTTAAAGAATACATTTGCAAAATGATAATAAGGAATATATTTGCACATCAATGGTAGGGATATTTGGATAGGTATATATGAATTATACATAAATATACATATATAATATAATAATTACAAGAATTAAAGGGATAAACAAATCGAGTTAGAGAGAGCTTGTTCATAATGTAGAGAAAAGGATGGTTTAGGGAGATCCCTTACACTGAGTCTGAATATTCATGTTCCTTCCTTATATTCCTAAAAAATATTATGTTAATTATTTAATTTTATAATAATATTTTTATAGTTTATTACTCCTTTTATTTTTTCTAGGTTATATTAAATTAATTTCACGTTGGATGTTTTTGTGATGTTTGACTCATATGTCAAAAATAACTTTTCAAATTTGAATAAGGCTGAATAGATTATTATTACTTAATCTCAAGAATAATATTCACTAAATAATTATAATTTTTATACATAAAGTTTACTTCCATAATCAACCATCAAATGTGGTTATGAAAAATGAACAACGATACAATCATGAAAACTATAGGTCATATATACAGATGAGTAAAATTTATTTTTTCAATGGTCATGATGAAAAGAATGTAGTTGTTATTAAATATTTATAAATTTGTAATAATACTATTAATATCATATAATTTAATTAAATATACTTTAATACACCATCCATGTGATGAAGTAATAAAAAGACGAATCACAGTTTTTCATAGGGTGATATTCCTCCATACACACGAACAATATAATCATTTTTCAATAGATGATATGTTTTGAAGGTATGTTATATATTAAATTAAAATATTTATTAACATCTAATTAATATAATATATTAATATTAAATACATGATTCTACACATACATGAGAGAATATTATGGAAAATGACTTAAATCGATTCATGAAGAGGTAGTCTTCCGAACACATGATCGATGGTTTCATTTCCCTTTTAAAGGAAGAGGATATGATGGTTGATTACTTGTTTAACATAATAACATATTAGTATATGTGCAATAATTATGTTATTATATCTTCTTTATTAAATAATATTTTAAAGAGGATGAAGAATAAACAAAAAACACTCAGTTAACAAAGATAAAACTTCTTCAAATAACCCCTTTAGGTTTATATAAAAAGCATTCATTGGTGGGTTTTATAATAAAAAAAGGATTATAAAAAATGGATAGGGATCCAAGTAATTGATTTTTAATGTCTTGGTAGAACCAGAAGGCTCTTTATTTGTTTCATCTATAGGATATGAGGTTACCTTTTATAAGTGAGCGGGGTTGAATTTTTTTAAATACCTAAAACTATTCAATAATGGGAAGTCACTATCAATCCAAGTGCCTCTGAATTAGATAAATAATAAATTGGAGGTATTATATGTATAATATATACCTCAAAAATTTAGAAATAAACATTTTTAAATGTGTTATTCAATTTATCATTTCATTTTAACACTCTCAGTAAACCGATTTTAACATTAGCCCTGGTGACATATTTTAACTATTTTTATATTTCATTATGGCCAGAAATTAATGTGAAATTATTATAGAATATTAATTTTTCTTATTATAAATATGAAATATATTTTAAAATATTTAATTCATAAAGTTTTAATATTGTAATTAAAAACTAAAGATGCACAACGGGACAAAAATTGTTTTTAATGAAATATATTTTTGAAGCATAAGATGTTCATACATTTACTATACGACAATTATTCATTATTATAGGATTTTAATTTTATATAAATATATATAATATATAATTTAAATTTAAATATTTTCTTATTAGGGATTAATTTAAATAATAAAAATTGATAAACTTTATTTACTTAGAAATAGTTTGTAGAAAAAAACACATTTTTATGAATAACACAATTCTTTAACTGAAATAATGAAAATTGAAGATTGAAATGAAATTAACTATATTATTATAAATAAAATGGTCCATATTTCTCATTATATCTAAATAAATATATTAGTACTTTTAAATTATTTTATTTGATGAAAATAAATGACAGTATTTGAAAAGTCAGTAATTTCCACTATTCACTGAAAAAATCAAACCTTTTAGTATAGCCACAAGATTTCACCCTATATTAATATAAAGATAATAATTTAGGAAAAATTTACTTAATTAAATAACGTATCAAAATTTATCTATAATTAACTATAATAATTTCTCATAAAAATAATTAAAATTACTTTTAAGAAGATAACTTATTTTTTCGAATAATTAATTTATTAATTAATAAATTAGTTCTTAATTCCCAAAAAAATATATTAATATTGAATAGAATACATATATCTATTTCATAAATTAGATAATCTTATTCACACCAACCAATTTAACATGTGGCTATTGAGCTTCTTGAAAATTGGCACATCATTGTTTTTTTTCTTAAGTGAATGATTTGATCATGGATTTCTCTAGAGCTCCTAAAATATGAAACAAATCCCATTTTTAATCTTTTTATGTTCCTAAAATTTTTATAGGGAATGCGATTCCCTAAGAAAAGAGATATGGTTTTGATTTCCATAAATTCAATTTCCTTTCAAAAGCCCTTTGATCATGTGAATGATTATAAATATGTTTCGTTATTATTTCTATTCAGATAGTATACAAAATATCATTTTTCAAACTATCTCCCCACATATATGTGTTGATTTAGAAATTTCAAAACCACCTATAGAGTAGGTTTATATTACTTTTGGGGAAGTGTTCCATGGAAAATAATATGTTGTATTTGAGAGTTGGACAAATTTCTATTTCTCTTGTAAACTCCTCAGGTACTTGTTTTCATCATGTCAGTGTGGTTGTAAAGAAAATCATGGGGTGGTCATTTCAATCACTAGCTATTCAGTTGGGAATGATATTCCCAGCATCCACATTGTTGTTCTATTTCATGTTAAATAAACAACTAATTGTTTTCCTCTTCAAAAATAATTGAAACACGTGAACTCTTATATGAAGGATTCAAACATACTTTCCAGATTGAGATATGATTTTTAAGATTAAAAGTCGATAGTATAGGTCTCAAGAGATACCGGACCAATCCCTCCCATGGTATCTCCTTCTTTTATAGATAAAATGAAGTCTTAAGGCATGGACTATGGGCCGGATATCAATCAAGAAGTAGGTACCAAGGTATATTGTAAAAAAACCCAATTGGATTAAAGCCCCTTCTATTTGATATAGGTTTTACATGGATTGAATTTATAATTTACTTTGAGCCTGAAGACTTTTGGACATTGAGACCCATCGATCTTAATTGATCTTTAAAACCATTTGACATATTTTAATGAGAAAAACAATGAAAATTTTGTTCCTATAGGAAAATGAACATATATTATAATATAGAAAATAAATTAGTTCATCTCAATGTCTATATATAATATTAAATTGAGTGAAAAAGAATTGGACTACCAGAAAATGAAGAACTATGAATAGGATCCCGAAAAAATTATGATCATTGGGTCTAGATTGAGGAATGAAAGGAATGGTTACCCCATTTCTTTAAATTTTATAGACAAAAAGGGGAGATAAGGCTCTGAATGTACTACTCAAAACTAACAAAAACCATGGTAATTAAATCCTCTATTAATGTAGAGAAATTTATGGTAGAGGTAAGGAAATTTGAATAAAAACTTGGGGGAAATGTTATTTATATGTGTTATAATTAGGGTGTGAAATATCTAACTCTATGTGTAGGGTCGAGGAGGATAAAGGTGGTAGGATGATGAAATGAGAATAATTTTTGGTAAGGGAGTTAAAAATTTTTGTTTAAGAGAATGCTAAAAGAGATGAATGATGTTGGATAATGGAAAATATTATGTATTGGAAAATAGAATGGGACTTTGGAAAGTTGAATTAAATAAGGGAAAATAAATTTTGAGGAGTTCATCCAGACATCAGACAGGATTCCATACCTTTTTGAAGACCTCATCACGTTTGATCCAGACAACAACATAATGCTTATTGATCAGATTTTTTATAAGGTGAATATCTCTACCACCTTAAATTTTATCCCAAATGGTATTGTGGTTTTTTATATTGTTTAAGATTGAAAATTTTCTTGTTTTATAATTCTCACTTATCCGCTAATTTTATTGTAATAAAATTTTAATTTTGTTGTAGTACCTAATCATGGGATTGTTGGGAATGTTGTTCATCACGTATTTGATTGGAGTATAACTATGATGGTATTTTTATACTTTTATGAAAAATATTGACATCAATACTTTGATTTAATTATACTGCGGGAATTCATGTACATGATTAGTTGTTTCACATATGATGTGATCAAGTTACTGGATTGGTGAATGTGATGTACATATCAAATAAATGAATGACATGTGATATATTAATAGACATGGTTATTTTTTCAGAGAATCAAGAAATGATGAAATGATAATAAAATATTTACATGTTCTATATATAGTGGTTACTCAATGTCATTTTTAAAGGGATTATATTGGTATAAATACAATGCATATGATACATCATGTGTTGGAAATTCCCATGTAGTGAATTCAGTATATTTTAGGGAGATTACATTGGATGCAATATTAGCATGAGTAGTACAGAATATTTCCCATAGGATGCTCTTTTCTTCCATCTATAAAATTTGGATTTCATAGTTTTTGTTAACACTAAAAAGGCCTCTAGGGTCACATGGATTGGACCTTGGATAATGATAACATTTGATGAAAATGTGATTATCTAAAAAACAAATACTTTGATGAGAAACTATATACAAAATTTTTTAGATATATTCATTAATAGTTTTAATGTTTTGTACAAATTTCTTCTGAGATTTTATTAAATGTGGTAGATTATTGGATGTGTACTAAAATGTACATGAATTATATTTATGAAAATATACCTATGATTCATGATATATATATATACACACACAATATGATACTATTTTGATAATTGTATATTTAATACAGGAATGCGATGCTGGTATTTTTCATTCATATGATGCATAAGAATAGTATATATATAGAACATTTTTATTTTTTTTCTCTAAAATAATTTATTCTTAAGTTATATTCCATTATGAATATCTAATTTACGTTTTATTTATTTATTGAAATTAATTCAATAAACAAATACCCCACTTTCAGTAAATTATATGATGTTTTATGAGTAGGATATTCCTAAAGTACTACATACATAAGAGGATTATTTCCTCTCATATTTGGTGTGGAATGTGGGATGTGAATTAGACATTTCTAAAACTCTATTCCTATCAATACTCTATTTATCTCTATTGAGAAGGATCAAGAATGAATTTGGGTTATGAGTATCTTCAAAAATCATTTTTAGATATGTTTGGTGTTGTTATCCCTCAAAGGTTGGGTTATTATGTTTACTAATCCTTATAAACATCCTCAAACATCATATGTGGTAGGAAGATGGAAATTGATGTAACTTTTGAATACTTGTTACTCTATTTTATAGTTAAATTTTTATGTTATTTTTTAATGATAGATCTGCCTATGTTTTGGGTTTTCATTTACTGAAAATGATAATTAGATGATCATATGAATCCCATAAATCATATCCCCCAAATTTGAACTATATCCCTCCCACACAAATGAACCAAACTACCATATCCTCTTAGATTTATTTTTGGATGGTTTCTAATCTAGAATACATAATTTAGATACCAAATAATTGAATCATCTTACTCCTCTTGGTTCAATTCCCCTATTTTTCATGGATTTTGTTCAACCCTAAGAACACAGGTTCCTAAGGTTTCATATAATTGAAATTTATTTAATGGGTCTTATTGGTGATTATTTTTTAATTAATTTTAAGTAACATTATTCTCATTTTCAGTAGGATTTTCTAAATTTTTTATGGTTTCATCACTAAAGGTTTGTGGTTCAATATCCCAATATTTTTTTATTTTAACTATCAGTGCGTCACATTTTTTAATGGTTTCTTAAATACTATGGAAGATATTATATTTTTTTTCAAAAACTAAATTACAGACCACCATATAATTAGAACGTTTCATATATGATTTATAAATGGAAATAGAATGTTTTAATTATATATTAGAACTAATTATAAAACATTAAATGAAAATAACATGTTTAGGGATTATTATGTTATCAAATAAAACTCATGGGAAACCTCATGTGCATGGGTATATTAGCTTAGGTGGGATGAGATCCACCATACTAGTTATTCCAATGATGTAATATCTATGAAACACCAATTATTCAGGAACAAAGTTTTAAATCCATTCCAATAATCGATGGAACTATCATAACTTTAAATTACATAACTCATCCCTTTATTACTTTAAAAATTTCAGTTATATGACACATTTTATTTCAGTTATTCACTTTTATAAAGTTTTCTCCCATGAGTTTCCATTGATATTTTTTTATTCTATGATGATTATTATTGTTTTCAAAGACGAAATTTAATGCATTTCAAATATGTGGTGGGTTCATATTATGTTCTAATATAGGAACTATTAATTAAAATATTGATAAAAACCATTCCCAAAAAATATATTCTTCATACCCCAGAAATATTTTGCAGATTATGGTTACCATGAATTCCCTATGATCCATGCCACAAATATACTAGGTAACAATGTCAGATCTATCTTGGGTTCTTTAGAGTCTAATGAATGTTAGAGTAAAGTGATAATCTTTTATAATAGTGGTACCATCATATAAGTGGTGAGAGTCCATATTTAAGGTGAAAGTACTTGAGAATATTGATTATAATGTAATCAAATTTATATTCTCAAAAAAGTTTTATCCAAATAAAATTTCTCTTGATATGTCGTAAGAGTTCAGGACCCTTCATTAAGGTGACTAAACCGTGATAGAGTGTGAAAATTGATTCACATAAACTACACGCTTTTCTATAGAGTTGATATCCAATGATGGGGTAAGAATTCATCAGTTTGAAATGGGTCTCTATTTAGAAAATCGATTTAATTTTTTTCTACTTAATATTAAAAACTATGAGAAACTTGTAGATTGAGATCAGATGGTAAATATAAACTAATTTGTTATGTTTAGTTTTCTGAACACCCCATCCTTATTTGGTCGTATTGATGGTAGAGACCTTGAGGGGAACAAAAAGTGGGAAGAGTTTAAATGAGGAAGTGTTGGTGGTTATTAGCCCTTATATAAAGCAGGGAACCTAGTTCCCACCAATGTGATAATTCTGTTAATAGGAGGCCTCATGTATATACATTCCAATGTTTTGTCACACTTGTAGGTAATTGGAAAAACTATTGATATTTTTGAAAAACAATCATCCAGAATGAAGTAAAGATTTTTCATCTATATCGAGAGTAACATAAGCACCATTAGATGTATCAAAATCTGTAGGGTATTTCACTCAATTTCAAGGAGAGATAAACATATAATATTATGGGAGAATTCAGTTGATGATTAATACCCTTTCCATAATCAGGAACTAGACTCTAGTGGAGAGTATTCAGTTACATTCCATAGAGCTAACTCCAATGGGATCTATGATGTGACCAGTGACTGTGATTGGTATCATGCCTATTGCTTCATTTGTGGTTGTTTATTTATTTCATAGTAATGGTTATCAATTTTTTTTCACTGCTTTTAGGGTAAATTAATTTAATCTTTCCCCAGGGATCATTCATAAAAAATGGTCTTTGAATCAAAATACCAGAAAATAGTTTTCAACTATTGATTCTCTATATATGTGTACCCAAGGTATATTTCACGAGGAAGCCACCCAATTTTTTTTTCTCTTTTGTAAACTTTATATAATAAAATATGTTACAAAAGATAAATACTAAAAATATTGGGGGGTTACAAAATGAATGTTATATTAATATAAATGATAAATGAGACACAAATTGGAAGATAATAAAAAATAATATTACTAATAAATTGAGTCATATTCAATTGATTTGATAGTGATCCTATCATTATTCATTAAATAAAGATAAATATTATACACAATTTGGCTTGTCACACCATAACATCCCATTAAAATTACAATTACCCAATATTGAGAAGTCTGTGTACGTCGAAATATGATTCGTAAATTCAATTAAGAGAACTATTCACTGACCAACACTATCCAATCCGTACCCAAAAGTATACATGACTCAAAAAAAGGGAAGGAATATCAATGAATAAGAGGAACTCAGATGATTGATAAAATAGGCTGACAACTCACCATAATCAATTTAACCATCATCATAATTATTAAAATGAAATAAATTGAGACATGAAATCAAAAGAACTCAAGAACCCACTATTTATTTCTCCTAAACAAACATTGACATAAGTTCTCTATTTTTATGGAATAAAGAAAATTGTGTTGGAAGAAAACAAAAGAAAAAATTAATATTGAAAAGAATGAGAGTGAGAAAAAAATATATATTAAGAATATTTAATGGTATTGAATAATAAAATTTCCACAATATCCCCTTAAAATTACTATCCCCTTTGAAATAAAATGGATGTACATGTTTATAGGTAATAGGGTGGCTATTTTTGGAGTCCAAAATTTCCATTCAAATGTTGGAAATATGTTGGCCATGTAAATGGAATAATACTGGAAAGTGGAATTCTTTACCCTTATTCCTATATGTCTTGTGTATCTACTTTCAAAATATATTAACAGTTTGACATATTATACTAATGTTATGATATTTTTACTTTAGAATATATATTTTCTGAATATACTATTTGGATTACCCAACATTTATGCATGCATCAGATGTTTTAATGAAAATATTATACCCATAAATTTACTGTTCATGAATTCCTATGAGAAATATTTCAATGCCAACTCTATCACCACAATTTTTAGTGTGTTTCTTAAGATTTTCCTCATTTATTGAATGTGTTCAATTATTATTCAAGAATAGTTTTAAAAATACAAGAATTATTTAGGCCAAATAAAATTCGAATTAGATCTTTTCATAATGGTGATAATTGAAGACCAACACCCATATAATCTTATAAATATTTTTTTTTTCAAATTCTACCTTTTATAAAAAATTCCACGAACTAAATAAATAAGTGGTAAAAATTGTTAAAAATTTATAATTATTCTATTTTCATAACTAACCTCAAATTATCACAAAAACATAGAAATGTGACAATTTCTTATAAGATAAAACATTGTTTAGATTAAAAAACATTCATTATCTAATGAAATTTTTAAAAAATTATAGACTCATAATCCCCCACAATTAAGAATTTCACTATTTTTTGATCATTTATCTTAACATAATTTTTTTCTTAAGCATTAATGACAACATTACCCAATTTCTACATTAATGGAAAATAGAATGCCTTCTACATAAATGTAAAATTACCTAAATCTTAAAAATTTATAATATTTCATTCAATGTCATGTTAATAATCATGTGTGTTTCATAGATACCTCTCTGAAAAATAAAATATCTCTCTTTACATTAGTACTTTTTAATTGGTGTTTTCTAATTACCATGCATGAATGATCTCTATAGGATTCATATTCAAATAGTAACTCCACATCACCTAGTAAAAAATATATCAATAATGAGGTATTTTATGTGGTTTTTTACGGTGAGGATAGGTAGATATTAAATGTAAAAATATCATATGCCATGTGAGGAGGGTTAGGCTCTAAAGTTATGTAAATTCATGAATTTTTTATCTCTTAAGAATAGTGATCTACTCATTCACCTTACAAAATGTGACCACCAAGAACCTCATGATCTTCTTGGGTATTCCACACTTTATCATTTCAATAATAAATTAATTTATTTCTTTCCTCTCCCCACATTTTAGAAGTTTTTGTTACTTTTTTTAGATTTGGAATTCCATCATATCGTTTTGAAGGAAGAGGGGTAATTTTGAATATAAAACAAAGGAGAACTTTTTATACAATTTCCGAATGTTTTTAGGCCACCCCTAAATATTTTAATTATGAATTCTATTCTATAAAATCTATCATATATATTGAATAAATTTATATTCATCCTAAAGAAATCTAATCAAAAAAACTTCACAAAAAATACCCCACACTGGAGTTTAATAATAATCACAATTTTAAATTCTATAGTTGGTTATAAAAAGATACATTGATTGTAATGTGTCTTACTAACAAGAAATTTCCACACTATTAAGGGATTAATAATGGTTAGATTTAAAGGAAGGCTAAAACATGTGTTAAATATAAATATGCATTTCAAAATATTGAATTAACAAAAAATGAAACATTCCATTAACTCTAAAATCATTAAAAAGGATTATAATAACATGTTATAGATCTCACATTTTGACTGAATACTCTCATGGAAATAAGAAATGTTTTGAATATTTCAAAATTGTTTAAAAACTCTTGTGTTGTGAATGATTTTAAATTTGGATATAACTATTTCCTCTGAGTTTCAATGTCAATTAAAGTCTATCAAATTAAATGATTAGAAATAATTAAACAAATTCTTTTCTAAAATCATTTAAATATTTATACATTATTTTAGATAAGTGTTGAAAAAGATACCAAGATGGTTTCAATTTACTAAATCCTTGAATTTAAGTTCAGGATCCTAAAAACATAATAAAAATAAATAAAAAAGAAACAAACACATGAAAAAATTATAAAAACATTAAAATGAATCTGAAAAAATTCCTAAAATAATATTGACACCACCCAGCCCACACATATACATATGATTTAGAAACCCTTTCAATTTTTCAATAAAAAATTGTAATAAAATAAAGAAATCCCAAAGGGACTAGAGTTTATTTTTCAGAGGTAGGCTTGATTTAATCTCCATGATACTAAAACATAGACATAGAATAAATAAAAAAATATAATAAAAAGAAATGGAAAATGAAATTAAGGACATAACATAGTTTCACTCCCCATGTTAGATCTAACGTTTTACTCCCCCAATTCACAAAGTTTTAGAACATTATCTCAAATTTGAAGGTGGATGGGGATTTCATGAAATAAACCACAACATGTAATTTATTTCAATATCTATGTGTGGATACCAAGATTTAGAACCCCTAATTAAAACAATAATTATCGAAATCCCCAAAAAATAAAAAATATATACTTTAAGATATAGATGGGGATGGAAAAGTTTCATGGGTTTCCCCATATTGAATTTTATTGTGTCTAACTCCATGTGATATTCGGTATGGTGGTGAGGAGGTCATCACCTCACTAATGTATCCTTGAGGTATTCTTAAAATTTAAAATTCATTTTCTCCTCAATGTTGTTTTCATTATTATCATTTGCATCATTCACATATACCATCACTATTGTAGATGAATATTTAATTTTAATTTAACTAGTTTCAGTTATCAATTTATAATCAGTAATTTTTAAATAATGAGAATTATCAGAAAGTGTATCACCATGTTAAATTTCATCTCCAAAATCTCCCTACTTAAAAAAATCCACTAGAATGTGTTTTTTTCTGGACAATGGAATTCATCTTCTAAGAAATCTACATCATCCTCTCAAGGTTATTAAACATAAAATGTGGGTAGAATGATATTTTATCATTATTTAGCTTATTTCTATTATGATTCTATCCAAAATTAATTGATTTTCAGGGATGATGTGAAAAAGACATTTTATTTCTTTCTCTCTTCTTCCAATATTCTATAATTTTAATTTATATGAATATTTAATGTTTATTCCCTAATAAAATCAATATAGGTCCAAGAATATGAAAAATAAGTAAAAAATCCTGAAAAACTGACTAAAAAATATTGAATGATGTTTTTTTTGAATTTATTATGGGGGGGGGGGGGGGTTAAAATATCATGTGTAAGAGTTGGTGCCTCCCTAAAAATGGAACCAAATTAACACATGTTTTTTTTCATGAAATATAAACCTATATTTGTAAATTAGAAATTTACCTTAGTGGTGTGCCCTAGGTCAATCTCTTGAGAAGGCTGGTCAAACAAACTATTTATCTAAATTCACTATAATATTATAAAATATACAAAAAAATAAAAATATAAATAAATTTGGTGGTTTACGAAATTCATTATATATTAATATAAAGGAAAAATGATATAAATAAGAAGAAAAGAGTAATTAATATTATTATGAAATGGAAACATATTCTTGGGATTTCACAATGATGTTATCATTATTATTTTATAAACTCTCAATACCCTACTCAATGTGGCATGTCGCTCAACATTCTTATAGTCTAATTTTAAATACCCAAAACTATAAACTTTGTGTGTTGGGAAATACACTTACTGAATCTGGGTGTGACAAATCTTCACTGACCAACACTATTCAAGATATACTTCAATGTTTGAATAGATCAAAGATCGAAAGGAATAAATATTGATTAATGAAAAGAATAACATGGATGATAGAGGAAGCAATATGACTACTCACCATAATCTATTTGACTTTCACTAAAATTATTAGAATAAAATAAATAGATATGTGAATTTATAAGAAATTAAAAGTATTCACTAGAGTGAATTTTCTCTACTAAAAAATAGCACATATGAAAACCGACAAGAACACAAAAAGTTTCAGTGTTCAAAACACAAAAATAGTAACTTATATATACAATTGTATGAAAGTAATTGAACCAAACAAATCCATAAGAAAAAAATGATTTTTTTATTTACAAAAATAATTTTATATAAATTGCTTGTATAAGTATATAGTATATTGATAGTTTATATACTTATTTCATAGATAATATGATTGGAAAATTTTTATATAAAATAAAATGAACCCTCACTAATAAGATTTAACTTGTAGTCACTGTTCTGCTTGGTTAATTCACACTTTCTTTCCTATTAGTTATTCTTCTTCCTCGTTGATTTATTTTATGGTAGAAAATAAGAACTCTATTCTATGAATATTTGTATGGAACTAAACTTCTATTAACATACTTATCTATTATTTTTTTATTTTGTACCCTCCTTCTGGTACCTAAGTCAGCTAATAACTCTCTATAAAATAAACTCTATCTGGTATCACTCTATCAGATTCCCTATAACTTATATCACATTTTCAATAATTTCTTTATTATTATTTGAAAAAAATATCTATTAATCACTTTGGTTGGAACATCACTTCTTCAAAAACTAGCTTAATAGTAAAAACCAATTCATAGTACTCTTACTTCCATTTATATTGGAATTGTTTTGCCTAAAAAAGGAGAAGAATGAACATCAAATTTAAATTTCCATTTCAAAATATTAATGTATCACACATGTGTCTTATCATTTGAACACCTTCAATATGATGAATAAATTTGTGTCAATAATCTTCATAGGAACCTTTATCAAGTATTATTATCAATAATATCAAAAATTCCTAAAATATTACCAAGAATAATGATCTTTCCTTCATGATTATTTAATTTCTGAATGTCTATATTTGCATTGTTATAATTTATAACTTTTCAGAAACAATGTAATGATCTTAAATCATTCATCCAGTACATCTTCATAGGAACTAATCAATCTGGTAATGATCCATTTGGTGATGGTCAAATTTTTCCGTCTCATAAGAAAAATATGTTTACTCATTATGGATCCTTCAAGGTATCTTTATTTTATGAATCTTTAACTATAATCCTCTTTCTAATAAGCATCATTCAGAAAAAAAATATTTCTATTGATTTCTCTCAGAAATATATCATTGATGACTTCACTCAGAAACCATTATCAGATGAATTTGTTTAGAAAACTTGTTTGATTTTTTTTGGAAACCTCTATTTGATATCCTCAAAAAAGTATCCACATAGTGGAATATATATTGAGGGATATATTTTGTGGACTCAAAAAAATTAGAATATTCAATAAACTAAAAACGTTTAATCCAACTTTCTATTTATGATGATTGCATTAGTACCCCTTTGTCTAGTAAATATGTCTAAAAGGCCTCATGTACCTTATCTACCTTTGTTCGGAAAATATCTTCTATAATCATGAATACTATAAAGTAATCATGATGTTTGTTACTTTGAGGGAAAAAATTATTTCATGATTATATTATCATGGAAACATTTTATGATTCCTCTATGATTTATTTCAGATAAAAATTTGGTTCCATCATCTGCTCGATCTCCTTAGTCTATTTCACTCACACATCTTTTTCTAGAACATTATATCTAGAAATTTTTCAAAGAAGGTACAAAATTATCAAGTGAATTATGTACAGATAGAAAAATACAACAAAAATCAATCCATCTTTATGTTTAACCACAATTCAATACCTCTTAGTCTCAAAATTTAACCCCACTTGATTGTGTTTTCAATGAAGATACATAAAATAGTGAAACACAAAAACATAAGAAAGAAATCACTATCAATTAATTCTATGACTGTATGAGTGAAAAAATGTATGAAATATGAATCATTGATAAAAAATACCATGTTTTCATAAATAACTGATTAGAAATCCTTTAAATATTTTTACCACACTCAAAACATTATCATCATAGAAAAAAACATACTACAATATGTTCTGACATACACTTCTACAAACTATTAAAAAACCTTACACATGTTGACATCACAACTTACTCATTTTTAAAACTCTACTTGAATATATATTTTCCATTTAAAGTTATAGAATATATCAGTGGATGTTGTCATATTTATCCACCTTCAACCATAATATCCAAATTGAAGATGAGAGAGGAGGTGAATATCACATATCGTATCATTGAAGAGAATGATTTTGAATGTCTATAATCAACCTCACCTTCTACAAAATTTCCTTAAAAAATTGTCTTGTGAAGATATCAACTACTTACAACACTGTTGGTATAAACTATAGATTTGTTTTTCATTTCATTCCAAATGTTCTTTGAAAAAGTGATATTTAATATCAATATAATTAGAGTTTTAATTTTTATCTAGATTCTTGGTGATATTTATAGAAAATTTATTATTAAATCATAATAGAAGGGATATTATATCATCAAACAATAAATTTTGTAGATATTCCTTCATTCACATTAATGGTGTGATAGATTTAGTGGAATCTACATATTAAACTTATTCCATGATCATAGTTACTAATATTTTATTATTTATCTTTAATCTTAAAAATATTTCTCAGAATATGATAACTTCAGAATGTTTAGATCATATTAGATCGATACAACCTTCCTAGTCTATATCATTATTACCACATAGATTTAACATTCCCTTTATATCATAGAATATCCCATTATTTTAAGTTCCATTAATTTATTTATAAATTATTTTCTTACCTAATTGTTTTCATTTTTAGTGGTCTATAAAATCTTGAACAAAGGGTAATATTATAAACCACGTTTGGTCTATATTTCATTAAGTAAAATATACTTCAAATCAATTTAATAAATTCTATAGGATCAATATTCCTTATAAATTCATCCTCATATAACTTTTTTTCCATTAAGATATGTATATATAGGCATTGATTCATCCATGCCAAATCATTTGAGAAATTCCTTGGAATATTTTCTTTTGTTATGAAAATGTCACCCTTCTATTGAAAAATTTGAAATCCAAGAATGTACCTCTTTTCAATCCTCATAGAAATTTTGAAATACATCTAAATTTTTTAGAAAACTCTTTTAATTTAATTTTTATTATTCTCTAGTAATATAATATCATCTAAAAAAATCAAAATTAGGGGAACCTTTTGGTTTTAATTTATATAGAGTTTGTTATCTACACTTGCTTTTCTAGAATTCATCTAATTTGAAAAAGTTTCCAGCTTTTAATACAATCATATTATATATTGTTTCATCCCTTAAAATTACTTGTTCAAATTTAAAACATTTTTTTCATCGTGAATATAAAAAAATACACAGGGTTTCTTAAAATAAACATTTTCTTCCAACTCAACATTGAGAAAAGAAGACTTGAAATCCATTTAGAATATCTTATATCTCTATTTTTAAGAAATAGTAATTATGATTATAATAGTTTCAAGTATTGAACCTGGGGAAAGTTATCCTTAAAATTAATTACTTTTACCTTTTAGTGACCCTTAAAAAACAATATTTTCTTCTTTCTTCCCAGTACCCAGTTTTATTTAGTTTTGGTAGAAAATAGAGTTGGTTCAGAAAACATTTTTATCATCTATTTTGGGTATAGGTTCTCATGTAATATTTTTCTCAACCTAATATAATAATTTATTCATTGAATCAATCAACTCATGAATCTCAAAATCATTTCAATCATATATTGGATAAACCTATCAAAATGGATAGGTATGTGACGCTATCCTTCATATTATTCTTGTTTAACATATTGTTCTTGATCTCCATGATATTTTAGACCTCCAATTTCTTCATCATCCTTGGATAATCTTATCCCAATTTTCCCTCATCACTATAAGTTGATGAATCTATATCTTTATCCTATATAGTTTCTAAATAAAATAACTCTTTAATACTAGTTTTTATATTATTTTCCCAAACCTAATTCATCTTTTCTTCCAATTATGTCTTATGTTGACTATAAAATATTTTTTTCCAAATGTACTGCCACTTTCACATCTATCGATTCATCATCCATTCTAGTTTCTATGTTTTAAAACATGTATCTAAAACCATTATATGAGTAAAAAATAAGTATACCATCAACACCTATTTAATAAAACATCCAAAGATTCTCACCCTTGACCTTGATAATTCATTAAATTCCAAAAACAATAATGTATTTCATCCATGGGTTATCTTTGTTGTACATATTTTATGGAGTCATATCATATTTTAGCAGGTATAAACAACAATTATTTTTCTGAACCAATTCTACAATATACTATCTTCAAAGAATCGAAAAGTATTATGTTCAATCTGTGTGGTTTAATCCATCTCATCCAAACCAATATTCTTTCTTTCAGCATCATCATTCTACATTGGTGTGTGTTGTGATGCATCATGTCACCACTGGTTTTAATAATTTGGGGAAATGTGATCCTTTTTTGTTATTGACAGTGTTCAAGGTAATAATGGTTAATTTAATTGTAATATAATCTTAGAATTCTTTTTTAGACACTCTATTGGTCCAATAATAGGGTGTTTATCCTAGGATATACTTTTTTTAGAAATCCAATCCATACATTTTTTTCAAAATAATTAGTATTTAATTAATTAAATATTAATTTATTCACATTTTTCTTTTAGTGATATATTACAAATAGAGTGTCAGATTTAGATTCTATCTTCATTGTAGACTCCAGAATGGAGATTTTCTTTGGTGAGTCATAACATTGTAATGAGCATTGGGGTTGGACCAAGACCCTTTTTCTCTTTTTTCTATATTTTTTCTACTTTCCCCCTTTTTATTCCCATATTTTATATCTGGATTCCCATAAATGAATTTGGGGTATTTAGAGTCATGATATAGTGAGTGGGATAGAGAGAGGGATTAAGAGGTACCTTCTAGGAGCTTGTTTGGAGGTAGATCGAGGCTCAATGAGTGTGCGACATGGATTTGGTGCAAATAATCATCAGTTTCAACCCATTTGTATGTCTATTTTATGTTTATCATAATAAATACTCAAATTTTATGTGTTTTTATGATATAATTACTTTTATGTGTTTTTGGGGACCCCATGAGGTCAATATCTTGATTCTATAGAGAAATCGCGGTGTGGGGGGTTTTCCATTCAAGAAAACCAACGTACACGACATGTAGTTTGAAGAAAAAATGTCATGTATTTTTATTATTTTGGGAATATGATGTTTTTGGACTATATTTCAAGTACTTTGGAGTACGTTACATGTAGTGGCGACTCGAGGTGTGGTCGAGGGCATGACTAGAAACCCCATGGTAAGGGGATAAGGTTATGTGAGGGTACATTACCACATCTCAAGTTATGGACATAAATAGTCCCCATGAACTATTCTTGGCATATCCCCTTTTCAGGGTATATTTATAGGTACAAGTTATGAGAACCACGTATGGGGTACAAACCTTGTATAGGGAAGTACACACCATGTTTCTCGGTGGTGTACAAGTTGATTGGGCCTATGGTATATAGAAAAATATCCATTTGGATTTAGAAACCCTTTACTAAGAGTCAAAAGCATTATATATTGTAAAATTACACAATAATCATCTTGGGGATTATATTCATGGACGGACATCGGTGATACATTCTATGTACCCCATTTACATGTCATGTACTTTTCATTCATCATCATGTTTTTCCTATTTTCAATCTAGTATTAGAATTTTACTAGTGAGTCGCCTGTTTTGAGTATTTTTTGGCATAAATAGTGATTGTGGACCTTTTTATTATTAATTAATCTTTATGATTTTTTATAGGAACGTTTTTAAGGGAATTTCATTAATGTTTGGTTTCATAATCCCTTGAGGGTAGGGTTGTGAGCTGTGAGGCCGAGGTGACGGTAATGAGCTCGATGATCGAACTAGCTTGATTGTTCCATGGAAATATATTTGAGATTATTTATATGGATTCCATAATATGGTATTTAGTTGTATCTATAAAGGGACCATGTTATTTACCTATATGTCAAGATCAATTATTTAAGGTTACTTAAGTTGAGGTTTATCTCTTATGTTTGAGGATCAGAGTTTTTGGAGCCTTTGGGATAGGGTGGAAAAATTTAAATTATAGTTATGGCTAAGTGTAATTGATATATTGAGATGATTCTAAGAGATAATAGAGTATTACCTTAATGGCTGGTTTCTGATTGAGTGAATAATGTACTTCTTCGCTGGTTGTTAAGAGTGGTTGAGGGGAATGGTATTTCTTTGGATTCCCTTATGGGAGAGTTGGTACCCAAAGAATAGTTGTGTACTGGGAAGTATGAATGAGTTTTTATTAAAAGGAAATTTCCCTAAGGGTTTTCTTGTGCCAAGGATACCTTGTAGGGTCCTATATTTGAGGTGGTCAAGTGAACTATCAAGGTATCCTTGTAGGTGTTCATTGACTTTGGATTTCCATTTGAGATGATTCTTTATTGAGTATATGTTGGATGCCTTTAAGGATAATTTGGTATTTTTATGCACTGTGTGTGTCTTTTTATTTATATGTTCTTAAGGAACCCCTCAAATGTTGTCCTACTCTTACAATGTCCTTTTAGATATTTAAGGATGTTTTTATAGAATGGACCAATAGCATGGGTACATCAGGGGAGTCCCATGGTGGAAAATTGTTTATACTATAATCTTAGGGACCACGGGAGCCTTGAGATTTTTTTTGGCTATAAAGTAGATTTTTGAGAGACCGTGGTAAACATTTTTTGGATTATGAGATCCATTTTACTATGAGAGGCCCATTTTTTTGTTTAATGAGACTACATTGGATCTTCTTGTTTAGCTATTTTTATGGGTGTTTTGAGGCTATATAATCCCATGATAAGTTGGCCATTGTCCATGTTTTTTGAGGTAGTTTCTACTTAGGACATTGGTTTGAGGAGGAGACCCATATGATATATTGGATCTATAATTGGCCTAATTTTTTATCCATTTATCTCACCCATTGAAAGAATATGGTTATATGGTCATAGAGAGCTACTATATGACATGGATTAGTAAACTACACATGAAGTTGAGTGAAACACCCTAATTAGAGTGGCTTCAGGTTTTTTAGGGGCAGAGTCACTCACTCTGTCAGTTTTGTTTTTCATGGATGCTACCATGATCCCAGTTTGTTTTATTGAGACCAGGTGTATTGTATCCATTAGGTCCATGTGGATGGAGTCCATAGGGAAGTGTATCCAATGGGTCCATTTTAGAGCTTGAGCTTTCCTACCAGACTACCAAGAAATTATAGTTCCTCATATGTGTGGAGGGGAGTTCTATCACCACTTCAAATCATGCCATTAGAGCCCTAGATCCTGTTTTATATTCTTTATCATGTGTATTCGTACGATTACTCGATGGGGGTATGAAATTCACTCCTTTATATTTATACATCTTGGAGCTCCTCTATAGATATTGTGGATGCAAAAAGTTTCATGTGTCGAAGTGAGCCATGTGTTATAAATCATCTTTTATGGGCTAGATCAGGGATAAATTTACCTTGAGTGTCAAACTAAAACTTGTGGTTGGATATTTTTATTGTTTTTATCCCCCTTTATATATTTTTTCCCATTATTGAAGCTATTATTAGTTTCCAACTAGGCTAAGAATATCAGGTGTTCATGCACTTTTTATAATAGAATATTATAGGTCTCCCATTAGGTTCATCAAACAAATATATAATTATAACCCGCTATATATGAATCTCTATGTACATGTAAACTATATATATTTTTTAACATCGAGGAATAGGTTTCACAGTGGATGGGGTTGAGTGCCACTATTTTTTGATCGAGTGATGCCACTTGTGTGGAGCCTTAGGAATATGCTGGTGCATCTCGATCATTATGGGGTCTCGATAAGTGGTTTGGATGAGTTTTGGTAGTAGAGTTGTATGTATTTATTTTTTTTATTTGTTTTCATCGTAGTGGGTGACTATCTATTGTATGTTTTTTAAGATTTGAGTTTTTAAGACTGTATGATATATTTCATTTGTTATAAAATTATTCTGATACAGATATTTATTATGCATAGTCTAATGTTTATACTTGTGTTTGAGTTAAGCTATTTCCATAGTTACTGCACTCTAAACAGAGGTTATAGTTACCCATTATTATCATATAGACCATATTCTCTAGCGAGTAGTCTCAATATTTTGGGGAGGCATGGTTTATGCCATGTGGAATGATAGATTATGTGACATGTTTGGTCAACCTAGGCTGGTTCATTACAAATTGGAATTATAGCCTAATTAGTTTTATAATTTAAGGATTTGGAATAGTGGTTGTATAATAATGTTTCAAAAAATTTTTATGGATATTAAACTGTTGTATTTGCAAAACCTTTAAAAATAAGAATTATAGGTTCCTAAGGAATGAGATTGATGTTCTTGAATTCTGCTTTTATGATTGTGTGATTTCACCCAGTGTGATGAACATGAGTTTTTTGATTTATGGGGTATTCTATGTTTTTATTTTTCCCAGAGGCATGATTCAAGCATTAATGTATCATTATAGGCATGTAGGATTCACATGATATATTCCTGTATAAGGTTATTTTACTAACAATAGTGGTTAAGTTATTTAACGTGTCTCAAACTACTCATACAATGTTTTCTCACAGAAGTACTTGGTCAAATTCTATTAAACTGAATTGAATTTATATATTTTATTCTAATGATGGGTCATTTGGATCTTATGGTGGGAGGTTCTCTGGTAATAGATATTTATTTCCATCATTGAGGCATGTGTGAAGACTGATATGGTTGGAAATGGGATATGAGTTTCATGTCTATAGCTCGATAAGGACAAGGATTCATGAGATATATTTTCATCAATCTCAAGTTCCATTGAGGTTTCAGTTCACCAAAATTACCTAGTACATATGTATTTTTAGGGATCTATTCCTTCAATTTTTTATATTTTAGGTCTTTTGGTGGGTTCTGTGTGCATGTTATCAATGATGGCTTGGGTGGGTGCGGTTTTTCTTCCTTGGGGGGGGGGGGGGGAGGGGTTGTTGAGGTTTTCTATCACTATGGTGTGGTTAAAAATGAGGATGTTAGGTTATCTAGAATTGATTTTTTGGGAGTGCTCCCTTTTTATGGATAGTTTCATAGAGTAGGTTTGGTTATACCCCTAACCCTTCTTATTTATAGTTTCACTTTGGGAAGCGTTATGTAAGTGTGGTTAGATTCTTGTGTCTTGGGATCGATTCCCGAGTAGAGGGTGATCGTGTGGTTGATTTTGGAATGATAGAGATTCATTGAGTTTTAATAGAAGTGTTGAGGGTTCTCTGGTTAGTTTGAATTGAACTGCATGAAGAACATGGTCAATGGTTTTAGGAATTTTATCTTAATTTCGCTAGGACTTGGCCCATATGAGCATGTGACCTTTTGTGCACTTAAGAATCGTGGTAAGTAAATAATTCTTTTGGGGAGTGTATCACTTTCCATTAGAGGTTGTGATCCTTAGTTTTTGTGGATGGTTGATTGTGGAGGTTTCTATTCATAGTGAGTTGGGATTGAGCATTGCTTTTGGTAGTTTTCATACTTGTGCTCGGGTGAAATCCATTTGTCCACATCTACCCATAGGGTTCAGTGATGAACATTGAATGGGATGTGTAGTTTACTATTTTGGAAGACTCATGCTGACAAAGATACACCTTATTTTGGGAGCATTAGATTTCTCATCGTTGAAAGTATCTCATGTTTGGAGATTTTTTTGGGTGATATAAGATATGTCATTTGATGGTCAATATATATTCGGTTGCACCATTTCTCGATGGTATCATGGTTGTTGGTTTTTTATCTAATCTTATTGAGGGATGAAAATCATTGGGGGGGGGGGTTGTAACTCTTCATGTAGTCATGGGTTCTGAAAATCAGGGGAAATTTGATCCATCTTTTACTAGGAGTGTTTAGGAAAAAATGGTAAATTATCATATAATATTATTTCAGATAATTTTCTTGAACACTCTATTGGTCCTAAAATAGGGTGTTTACCCTAACACATATGTTTAGTGGAAATTGAAGTCATTTTAATTTTTTACAGAATATTTATGTAAATCGGTGACCTTTTCTAGAGATATATAATGATCATTTATAGGTACTCTTTTTCATTGTGTTGAGTATATTTCATTTGGGTTTTACAATGGGGTTTTCATGGGTGGATGTTTTAGAGAAATAGAAGAAAGAAGGTAGTGCATGGTTGGTGCATGGTTTTCCCTAAATGTGTTCCCTAGCCTAGAAAACAGTCCACCCCTAGACAAAGAGGTTCTTCATAGCTGGAACATAGTTTTTCAAACAGTACACCCTAAAAGAAGAAACCATGCACCCCCACCCCAGAATAGATTCACATTTAAGGTGCACAGTTAGGGGAAATCACTCACCCTGAGTAGAAAACATTGCATATAGTGATATTTTTCCCCACAAAATAGATTTAAAATTTTCCAAGCCCCCATTTTAACCCCTATTTGGACCCAACTTGACCCCTAATACGTTTCCTAATTTTTGATCATCTAGAAAAGATTCATGGCCATTTTGAAATCCATTATTCATGATTTTAATCATTGATTGATGATATATACCCCTCAAAGTAGAGGATCTCATCCCATGTGGGTTCCTTTCCCTTTCCAGTTCTTGTCCCATTTGTTATAGGGTTGTTATTATATGTTTTTTTTTGATATAGATTGAGGATTGTGTATCTAGATATAGAATTGAGGGATCTTGACTCATATGATCTTGAATTTAGGTTTAAGATCTAGATCTCGTTCTACTTCATTATTCTGATAAAATTAGAGATTTTGGTTGGAGATCATTTTTTTGTCAAATCGAGGTAGGTGGTCTATAATTAAAAGCCCAATTTCCTGATTGAAATTGTATGTATGAAATTATAGAATTTTTATATCATGTTTAAAAATTGTGTTCATTATTGAATTAGTTAATTTGGTGAATTAATTAATCGAGGGAAATGTGAAATTGGGGATATTAGAATTGTAGAGTATGAATGAATTATTGATGAATGAATTATGAGGGAATTAGGATTGCTGAATTGATTTAATTAATTGGTGAATTAATTATTTGATATTGAGATTACGAGTATGAATAATTAATTGATGAATTAATTATGAGGGAATTTTGATTTTTGAGTTGATTAATTAATTCTAAATTAATTATGAGATATTGAGACTGTGAGAATGAATAATTAATTGTTGAAATAATTATGAGAATAGGATAATGTGAATGTGAATAATTAATTGTTTAATTAGCTATGAGATATTAAGATTATGGGTATTAATAATTATTTTTTGAATTAATTACGAGTTATTGATATTATGAAGTTGGATAATTAATTTTTAAATTAATTTTGAATATTACAATTATGAATTAGAACAATAATTGTTGAATTAGCTATTAGAAGTTGAAATTGTGAAATGATTAATTAATTTTTGAATTAATTAAATCACTTTATGGTATTAATTAATTATTGAATTAATTAAAGGAATGAAAGGTACGTGAAATTTTTGAATGTGATTTATTAATTTAGAAATTAATTAATGAAATTATTGTGAGTGGGACATGTTTCTATGCATCAAATTCACTTGGTGTGATAAGATATATTGAATGGTAACAATGGAATTCACATGTGATAATTGTGTGTGGGACATGGTCTACTATATCAAAAGACCATATTGTGACAAGACAGGATGAATGGATAAAATAGAATTTATATGTGAATTGTGATAGTGAATGGTAAATTGGGTATTTAATTATAGGATATCCCTTAGGGATAGTTTAGACTCTGGCACAGGAAAAAGCGTGTATTGAGATTTTGTGTGTCCATTGGAAACTAGGTGTTATGTGGTTAAACAAACCAATTAATTTTTTTTATTGTAAAATTATAAGACCTAGATCGACAGCCTCAGGCTAGAGAGGAGAAACATCATGAAGGCCTAAAAAATTTAATTCCAAGGACATCATTAGTAACAAGAATAAAACCTTCCTAAGGGAAGGACCCCATTCAAGTAAAAACATAAAGAGAATTAGAAGATGAGGCTCTGGAGGTAAGAAAATCAGAAACTTTGTTCCCATCATGCCAAGTTTGTGTGATATTAATATCTCCCTTGATGAACTTCTTATAGGTACGAACCCGATAGATTATGGACTAGGGACTGAGTCTTCAACCATGAAGAGAATCAAATAAGAGCATGTAGTGTGTTTCTAAAGCAACCAGCTTGATGCCTTTCTCTTTACACACACTCTGGGCAGCATGCATCGCAAGTTCCTCAACCTGGAAAGAATCCCCCTATGAAAATAAGGCTAAAAAAGAAACAATAATAGAAACATTATTTTCCCGCACAGGACCACCACCCCACATCATGACTACAATACACGATCTATCCATGTTGAGATTTAACCCCTATCACAAGGGGTCCATCGAATACATTGGGAAAGGGGAGATGAGAAAGTAATAGAAGCAACCAAACAACTTGGAAAATTAAGTGATCCTAATGACAATGAGGCATCCCAATTCTTCATCTTCCCAATCATCTCTACCAGCTAGCTCTTCTTTCTGAAGGCAATAGAATTCTGTGAGCTCTACCTTCCCTCAAACCGATCCTTGTTCCTTGAGATCCATAAACACTATCAACCAGCAGAAAGGATGCATCCTCTTGCACTCATCTCATAGGTATTATCCCTTACTTCCTAGAACCATAGCTCTAAGAAATTATCCCCAAAGACATCCTACAAAGCTAAAGCAGTAAATCTACCAAAGAAACCCTATATGAATTGCACCCATTTCCCCATGAAAAAAGTTTATGTATAGATTCCATAGAGAATAAGTTGTAACAGGAACATATAGAAGTGAGTTGGATACCATAGTGTTCGACATTTCCATTATTGGGGAGAGCATTATTAAAAATATTCCACAATAGAAGATTAAACATCAATGGTATTTCGTTGCACCATAACTTCTCCTCACAACCATCATTCTCAACCAAATAATCCATCATCCGGCTATACTCTTTAACAGAAAAGGATCCAGAGGCCACTCTAGTAAAAACATAGACATGTAGCTCTGATGAAAGCTTAAAAGAATCAACAAATCCGCATTGATATGAGTTTATAATAGAGTTAATGAATCCAAAGTTCCTACTAGCCTTGCTGAAGGAGATATCTGGAGTGGGGAAACATGGGAATCCATGCTTCTACCCACTCCAATTATGAAACAAGAAGCTAAGTTCCTCCCAACCCAAGATCCAACGTACCCTTCTTTCTATAACTGAATAGAACGATCTCTTTGAGTTCCAAATCATAGAGACTATTCCCTTCAGAGGATCATAAGAAGACCCTTATTTTCTTGAAGTAAACCTCCCTTCAACGGACCAAACTTCCATACATTCCCATGAAAGCTTAGCATGCATTCCATGTTACAAATCAAGGATAATAGAGCATGGATGAGGGAACCAGATATGGTTCAGGACCCACATAGCAATTTTCAATTTTTTTTTGAGTTTCTTTTTGACACTCGACAGGTACATTAGCATGACATATTTTACTGTTTAGTTTTGATATTGTACTTCAATTTTTCATCATCTTGTGATACTAGTATTATCTTAGTTATAATTATATATCATTTAGTTATTATTTATTTATTTATGCTAGTTTATTACTCTTATAAATATGTTATAGTCTCCCCAAGACTAATATTACACCTTGTATTCTATAAGAAAGCCTTTTAGAGATGATGAGGCATGCTTCAAGTCACGTGACCTACCATCATGGGGCACTAATTTGTGGAACCCGAGTCAAGATGTCGAAATGTGGTATCTGAGGGTTTCTATTTTTTTGTTGTATTAAATTTTGGTAAATGTATAAATGAGACTAAGAAGAGTTGGACCTTGGTTATTAGCTCATGCATGGGAGTAGCTAACCCATGTTTGCGGCATAACTCAATTATCCAGGGTGGGATTGTTGTTATTGTTATTTTTTGTTATAGTTGAATGTTATATAAACATGAGCGGCCCACATATTGTGTAATTTGATTATTGCTTCAAATATTTTATGAGAGTCATCTTGTGGACTATTATGAAATCACATTTGAGTTTTTATGCATCATTCTAGGAACTCAAGATTATCGTGACAAGCATCATTTTAGTCATTCACGAGAAAACAGGATATGGGTAAGTTGTTGAACTTGATATGTTTTTCCTTTCTTGTGAAATTGAACTGAAAATGGTGCTGAACATGGAAATGAGAAATATCATAATATGATGTAATATCAGAATAAATGGTTGTCTAAGTGAGAAAATTGAATAATGAGAATATAATTACCCATATTAAATAAGAATTAGGTGTATGATGGATAAGGGAAGTGATAACACCTCGATTTTGACTATGTGGAAGGGTTTGGGGAAATGAATTGTAGTGGTATAATGTGTTTCCTATAAATTTTTTAACCAATATTATGTGACCTAAATAACGTGTTTGAAATTTTAGAGATATTCCTCCATAATGTTGTTTTTTGAGAGGATGACATGAGGACCTCGATGGAGATGTTCTTCTAGTATTGGAATTTGAGGCACCAATATCACCAGGTGAGGAAATAATAGAGTTGTTCCATGAGAAAATTTCTCTCTTCATGTAAACTATGGAAAGATACCCATAGTGGGTTGTGAGGAGCATGTCTGACGTGACAAGTGAGTTCTAGTTATAACACCCTATGAATTTTAATAGAGAGGGTGGACCTAAAAAATTTGAGTAATGGATTGAGTCTATCCAGACTATACTTGACCATTTAGATAATCCTATTAAGAATATAGTCATGTTTGTTGGTAATATAGTATGAATATTAGAGAGTAATTGAGGGGACATTCAGGCTTAGACTAGACAAGCTAATGATATTTTATGGATGGACTTCTTGGAGAAGTTCTTGAAGCACTTATAACTAAAGACGCTTAGGAAGGAGAGAGTATCAATGTTTATGAGGTTGAATTGGGGAAGTATATTTTTGATAGACTATGTTTGATTATTTAAATACATGCATATATTTTCTCCAATGTTGGTAGGGGATGTGACTGCTATGGAGATACATTTCTAGGATAGACTTAAATGTGAGATTAAGTCCCATGTTAACCTCATTAAGTTAAATAATTTTGTTGATGTGGTGGATCGGTCTTTAATAGATAAAGGGATCCGGAGAGAAAATTATAAATAAAGATATATGGTTAAACTATATGGTTAGGAGGTACAAATTCCAAGATTAGGAAGTGTCTCTATGAATACATTAGCAAGGGCTGTGGGAAGCAGAGTACCTAGAAAGTGAAATCAATTTCTCCTGATCTTACTCAAGTGTTTTGTCCCTAGTATGTCAGGTCTATAGACTTCCATATATATCACCCAAATGACCAGTAGAGTTCCAAGGATGAGGAATGATGGTACATATATAAAGGTTTTCCATGAACCTATGATGGGCAGGCATCAATGGAGTTGCTAGACAAAACCAGGGTGCAATAAGGGGATCTTCTCCACCATATCAGTATATCAGCTATAGTTATAATGTATGAGATGGTAGAAGCACTGGATATAGTGATTATAGGAATGAGATCCCATATTAGTATATTTTTTCATCACATAAGACTTAGATTCCATCATAGGGAAGAGGGGCATGAAATTTGCTTGACATTAATCTTACACTTATGGATAGTGAGGAGGGACCATCAATAGCAAGAGGTAATATTACTATAGTTTCTATTCTAGCTAGTGACTTATTTGATATGGGTTACTCACATTCCTTTATTTCCACACAAATTGTGACTGGGTTGAGAGTGGCAGTGGATTTCATTAGTGGAGTGTTCACAAAAGATAAACCATTTAGAGTGTTGTGTAGTGCCATATTCTTGTGAAAGGGATATTATCTCAAGGCTGGGGAGTATCATTTTCTATGGGATATTTATGTCAATTAAATTTCAGGATTTGACCTAATTAAGGGTATTGGTTAGTTATGATCATACTAATCCAATATTTACTAAAACCACAGGAGTGTGAATTGTACATCTACTGAGGGTGAAGAATATTTTCCTTGTGGATAGTGGTATATCAAGGTGGGATGAGCAGGGCCCACCATGATGAGCATAGTGGTGGATTTCATGAGGGGGGGTGTTAACGATAAGCACATTGTTTGGAGTGTAGTATAAAGTCATCTTATGGTGCAAGGGATTTTATCTCGTGGTTGGGAAGTATCATTTTCTATGGGAACTTTACATCATTTAAAATTGAGGATTCAACCTAATTATAGGCATGGACTGGTTATGAGCATACTAAGAAAATATTGATTTTTAGCACATGAGAGTAAAATTTACATCTCCTGAGGGAAAAAATATATTAACTATGGATATTGGTACATAAAGGAGGGATGAGAAGGGTTAGTTCACCAGAAACATGGATGTTGACCACCCATGTTGCTAGTTTTCTGTTGAATGATAGATGTGTGAAGTAGGGTGTCTTTCCACAAGTAGTGGAGATGTTTCAAGATGTTTTTCTTAAAGAATTATCAAGGGATAGACTTGATAGATATTTGTAATTTAGGATTGAGATCATGATGTGTGATGAGCTAGTTTCTATTTCAACCCATAGAATGAAACCAACAGATATTCAAGCGCTCAAGACTTAGATAGTGGAACTAGAGGATGAGGGATATATCCGACTAGGTATGTCACCCTAGAGTTCATTATTCTTGTTTACCAAGAAGTTATATGAGAGTTTAAGATTATGTATTGATTACCAGAAATTGAACCTAATGATTATGAAGAACTGGTGTCCTCTTCTATGTATCGATGATTTTTTCGACTAGTTAAGGGGATCTTTCATCGTTTTAGTGATAAACACGATATTAGGGTATCATCAATTGAGATTTCAGGCTTCTGGTATATTAAGAATAGATTTAAAAAGTATATATGGCCTATATGAGTTCATTGTAGAGCCGTTTGGGTTGAAGAATGCACCATCCATGTTTATGGGCTTCAGGAATATAATATCACATCCATACATGGACCAGTTTGTGGAGTTGTTTTTGGATGACATCTCGGTGAACTCCATGACTCACGATGATCATTCCCAACACATTGAAATCATCCTGAGTACACTAAGGGAGTATCGGCTACAAACCAATCTATGTAAGTGTCAGATTTGGATTGATTGAGTAAACTTATTAGGCCACATAGTCTCAATGGAAGGTGTTCCAGAAAAACCATAGAAATTACTTGAAGTTGTGTCCTAGGAGTAGCATAAGAATGATTTTTATATCCATATATTTTTGTGGTTGGATGGGTATTATTGGATGTTTATCTAGGACTTTTCACATTTGGAATCACCTCTTGCCGGATTCATCAAGAAGGGGGTAAAGTTTGAATGGTCAAAAGAGAGTGAGAATTCCTTCTAGGAGTTCAAGAAGCACTTGAAATTTGAACTAATATTGATATTAACATATCTAGGTGAGGACTATATATAATTTTCTGTCACTTTTGGGATAAAAAAATAATCATTGTCGATGCAGGGTGATTGAGTTGGAGCCTATGGTTCATGGTAGTTGAAGCCTCATAAACAATACTAACCTAAAAACAACCTTTATTTAGCTGTGTTATTTTATAATTTATAGTGTTGGAAGCATTAAATATTGGGTGAGAAGTTTATTAGGAAACCAAATCAAAAGATATTAAAGTATATCTTTTCATATCTATATTTTAATCTTCTACAGTAGAGGTGGGATTATTAAATAAAGTCATCTTATTTTGAGCTAGAATATATGATCAGAAAGGGAAATAGTGGTGTAGGTGCTTTGAGTAGGAAAAATGAGAATCATGTAGTTCATGTGTCTAGTGCTAAGTGGAAAATGATGACCTTACAAGTCGATATGCATGTGGTTGTTTTAGAGAGTCTGGAGAAGATGGACCTTGTATAAGTTTCTATAGAGTATGCTCTTTTGTGATGGTTTGGGGAAACTATTATGAGGATCTAGAGAGTTTATCCCTTACGGAAATCCTTGAAGGGGGGGGGGGCACCTTCTAATTGGAGTATAGATGAATATGAGATCATCTATGTCAGGAACAAGGTTTTTGATCCTATATGTATGCAGGAGGAGATAATGTGTGAGTTTCCTGCCTCAATGTGTGTGGTACATCCTTGTGTGACCAAAATGTATGATGAACTACAACAATAGTTTTGTTGTCTAGTCCCGAAAACAGAGATAGCAGGGTTCGTGACATGATGTGACACATTTTAGAAGTTCAAGGTTGAGAATTAAATTCCTGGGGGTTTACTATAACCATTGACCATTCCAGAATGAATGTTTTAAAAAGTTACCAAGGAATTTTTTGTGGCTATCCCATGTATTCTATTGAAGAATGATTATATTTGGGTGGTTTTAGACCATTTGAAAAAGGTATCACATAAATTTCATATTCGAGATACTTTCTCTATGGATAATTTTGGGATAATTTTTTGTTTGGGAGATAATATATTTACACAGGGTTCTAAAAACTATTGTTTCGGACCACTACTATCATTTTACTTCATGCTTCTCTAAGGGATTGTAGAAGGTCATTGGTATATAGGTCTTATTGAGTACAACATTCCACCCATAGACATATGTTAATAGAGATCATAAAATATAGGTTCTTGAGGATATTCTATGAGCTTGTGTTTTTAACTATGGTGGGTATTTGGATAATAACCTATCTCGATAAGAGTTTTTTATATAAAAATATTTTTCAAGAAACTATACAGATGGAAACATATGAGGCACTTTAATGTAGGTTATTTAGATCACTCCAATTCTGGTTGGAGATAGGTGAGTCAGAGTTATTGGAATCAAGTATCATGCCGGATATATCTGAGCAAGTAAAGCTGATTCAAACATTTTTTGTTACGAATCAAAGTATAAAGAAGTCATATGATAATAGAAGTAGAAGAATCATAGAGTTGACATAGGGTGATAATGTATTCTTATGGGTTTCACATAGATTGGGTCATTGTAGGATATAGAGATAGTGAATGTTGGTACCCATTTTCAATGGGCTGTTTGAGGTTGTGGTGAGAATCAGGTTGGTGGAATACCCATTGGATCATTTGCAGAGATAATGTGCTATGAATGATGTTTTCTATCTGTCAAAAATTCAGCGATATCACCATGGACATTCTCATGTGATATAGGTGGATAAGGTTGATATTGAGATAGATGTGTCCTTTATGGATCATCTGATATGTGTGTTGGATCATAATGAAAAGGTGTTTTGAGGAAATATAGTGATGATAATTCGTTTATAGTGGAATCATGTATGTGTTTAGGACAAAACACGAGAGAGAGAAACATATATGAGGGATATATGACCCATTTTTTGGAATCAGAATCTTAGAGTTCTTTGGGAGTATATTTTGAGGATGAGATATTATAAGCTGTGGAGATCGTAAAACCCCATCCTTTTCTGGAGATGTCTTGAGCTCCATTACATGTACGCTTTTTTCCTATTCCTGAGTAATTTTAATTTTTTACCATGGGGAGTTTTTTTGAGGAAAATTTGAGAAAAATGGATGAAATAGGGTAGTGCAGAGTTAGCACATGGTTTTTCCTAACAGTGTGCCTTGGACCAAGAAATTTTTCAACCCTAGATAGAGATTTTTTTCATGGAATACGAACCATTTGTCTAACTGTGTTCCCTAAAAAGAGAAGACATGAACCCCCTAGAAGAGGTGAATGTTTAAGGGGCATGGTTAGGGAAAATTGTGTACCCCAAGAATAAAACCATGCATAGGGGATTTTAACCCCACCCAATTAGATTTAAAATTTCTCAAGCTCCCATTATAACCCTTAATGATCCTTAACTCGATCCATAATTTTATTTCATAATTTTGGAGCCTCTATGATATATTCAAAGACATTGTGACGTCCTTTCTTCATGATTTGAAGAAAAAAATTGATGATATTCACCCCTCCCTATAAGAGGATATCATCATATGTGGTTTCCTTTCCCTTTCCCATTCTTTTTCCACCTGTTATAGGGGTTTTCTTCCCTATTTATTATTAGATCTAGATCTAGAATTATGGATATAGAACAATAATTGAGGGATCATGATTCATTTGACCTTGAATTTATGTTTTAGATCTTGATCTCATTCTATGCTGTTATCCTTCTCAAATTGGGGATTTCCATTGGTGAACGTTTATCGTCAAATTGAAGCAAGTGGTCTATAATTCAAATCATAAAGTCATGATTGAATTTATGTGTATGAAATTGTAGAGTTTCTATGTAATTTCTTGAAATTTATTTCTATAATGAATTGAATAATTTGGTGAATTAATTAATTGATGAAAATGTAAAATTAGGGGATAATAAAATTGTAGATTATGAATAATTTTTATTTTTGGGGAATTTGGATCGTTAAATTAACTAATTAGCTATCGAATTAATTGTGAGCTATTGAGATTGTGATTATGAATAATTTATTAATGAATTAATTATGAGGTAATTAGGATTACTAAATTTAATATTTAATTTTTGAATTGAGAATGAGATATTGAGATTGTGAGTATGAATAATTAACTATTGAATTAATTATGATATATTGAGATTGTGAGTATGAAAAATTAATTGTTTAATTAATTTTGAGATATTGAGATTATGGGTATTAATAATTAATTATTGAATTGATTATGAGATATTGATATTTGGAAGTTAAATAATGAATTGTTGAATTAATTATGGATATTGGAATTCTGAATTAGAATAATTAATTTTTGAATTAATTTTAGATGTTGAAATTTTGAAATTATTATTTAATTAATTAATGTATCTGATGTGATTAATTAATTGTTGAATTTATTAACGGAATGACGGGTAAGTGAAATTATTTATTGTGATTAATTAATTGAAGACTAAATTAATGTGATAATTGTTTGTGGGACATGTTATGCTCAATCAATTTCCCATAGTATTATAAAATATGTTAAATGGTAATAATTTCATTCACATCTGATAATTGTGTGTGTGACTTGATCTACTGCATTAAAATCCCATAATGTGATTAGATATGATGAATGTTTTAACTATAATTCATATGTGGATTGGGATAAGGAATGATAACATGGGAATTCAGTTATATGATATCCCATGGGGATAGTTAGAACTACATCATGGGACAAGGAAGGTATTGAGATTTCATGTTTCATCGGGAACCTGAGTGTTATGTAGTTAAATAAAGAGTAATTAAATAAGTGTAAATTGTTAACTTTATTTTTTATGTATTCTTTATAAAAATGCATAAACATATTATTTGAACGGATATTTTTATAGATGTTTTTGGTGCTAGTCTACTGTGTTGTACTCACATCATATTTGGGATGACTGATCGGTACATGAATAGATTAAATGGTAGCATGATAGGATAATAGAAATGTCCCTATGTTAGATGGAAGATCTTGGATGAATCATGGTTGAGGGAACCAAAAGTGGTGTGGGACCTTCTTGGTAGTTTTTCGTTTCTATAATTTTTAGTTCAATTTTTAAAATGGGTATATACATTAGGATGACATATTTTATTTTTTAGTTCTGATATTGTACTTCATTTTTTGGTCATCTTGTGATAATGGTACTATCCAGATTATGTTTATATATCATTTATTTATTGTTTATTTATTTTTGTTGGTGTATTTATCTAATAAATAGGGTGTAGTCTACCCATGACTGATATTAGAACCTCACATCAAGTGGGAAGCCTCTCATGTACGAGGTGACATGTTTGAGGTCATATGGCTTACCGTCTTGGGGAACCAGTGTATAGATCCTGGGTTGGGATGAAACAATTTATTATTTAATTTATTTAATAATAATTTATTCATGAATATGTGTGCGGTGATGTCTTTCAAATACTGCATTAGAGTGAGATTCAGTCACCATAGTTGAGTCTATAATGGGGAGTTTTTCCATGGATAGCCATAACATTGCATCAGGAATTCGACTCTGACCTCATTTATATTTTTTCCATTTTCTTTTTTATTATTTAAATTTTTCCAAATATCATTCCCCTTTATTATATTTGTATTCCCATGCATTCCATTGGGTGTTTTGGCTCACACTGTTAAGAGTGGGATAAGGAGAGAGAAGGGAGAGGTATATGAGGAATTTCCAAGGACATTTTCCAGAGGTGGATAGAGGCTCGATAGGTGTGTGGAATATATCCAGTTAGAAGAATCGATGATTTCCACCATTAAGTTGGTATTTATTATGTTTTTTTTCATAAATTACCATAGATTAAGTGTTTTTATGTTTTAATTCCTCTTATGGGTTTTTGGGACCCCATGGGGGTCGATCTATAGCATCTAGGTTGAAATCAGGGGTTTTAGGGATTTTTTATGGTTTTTTAGTTAGTAAAATCCATATACATGATGTGTTTTTCAAAGAACACACATCTTTAGTATTTTAATTAGAGTAATAAGAATTTTTGGGACTAAATGCTATGTACTTGGGAGTAAAAATCAAGTATATTGACTTAGGGTGTGGTCAAGTGTAACGACCCAATCTTTTTGAGTAGTATATTAACTTACTCTTATTGATTTAATAAGATGTTAATGGTTAATGCAGAAAGAGGAGTCGATGGCTTCATCCAGTAGACTCGAACCTTATGAAGCCCACTTATCAGAGCTTGGGAAGTAGGTAGCATCTGTGGGCTTCGCTTTGGACCAAGCCCAAGCCGAAATCCAGCGTGTCAAGATTGAACGGAAACGCCTGCGGGAGAAGTTCAAGTTAGTAGAGATTACTACTAGTGCAATGTTATCTGAGCCTCCCTCAGATTCTCTCACCATAGCACACCATACACTTAGGTCTTATGCTGGTGTTATAAGGGGCTATGTGATGAGACCCTAGCTTCCTTGTGTAATCCTTTCGGGTGAATGAATTGAGATTTCTTCCTTTAGTGATGTTTGTGAAATTTCAAATGTCCAGATAATTTTAGAATGTATTTTATTGATGAATTTTGAAAAAAAAGGATATTTTAAAATATTTATGAAAACCCTAAATAACTAATGATGTGTAATGATTTTCAAAAAATGGTTTTCTACAAAAGTGTTCAGTAAGGAATTTGGAGTCTAATAAGATCAACTTAATTTTTGATGAATAGTAAATTATGAATAGTGATTTTACGCTTAGGATTAGTAATGTGACCAAATGGATTAGTAATTTCACTCAAAGAAAGTTTTAATATAATTTAGACACCTAGATTAAGTAATGTGATTTAATAAAATGGGTAAATAACGGTTTCATAAATTATTAGTCAAGTATTAGTTTTTTCAGATGAATAGTGTTTTTTAATTAAAAATTTAATTAAAAATAATTAGAAAATTATTTTTATAAAAAGGACTTTATTTTTGAACTCAAAGCATCGATATTATGTTAAGGTAATTTTTGGGGATTTTTCTGAAAAAAATGAATTCTCGTTGAATAGTGTTTTTATTTAAAAATTAAATTAAAAATATTTAGAAAATTATTTTTATAAAATGGATTTCATTTTTGAAATCAGAGCATTGATATTTGGTTAAGGTAAAATTTTGGGATTATTCTGAGAAAGTTGAATTTTCGATGAATAGTGAAAATATAGTTTTTAAGGTACAGGTGTTAAATGACATCATTAAATGATGTATTAAGTATATACTCAATATGGTCGAATTTTGAATAGTAAGATAAGGTATGAGGTGTCCCAAGTGGCCAATACCATGGGCAAATACCATGGGCAAGCCCATGGTTTTTCCAAAACCACTAGTGTGGTGTCCCTTGGCCATTAATGCCTTGTCCCCTCACTTTCCCTATATATACCCACCCTTTCCTCCTTTAGTTTTCACTCCCAACTCTCCCCCAACGAAGTTCTGGTCTCCTTACCTCCCAAGGAGTCCTCCCAAGGTGCCCCTAAGCCCTCAAGGTCCAAAACTTTCAGTTTTAAGAGTTACGTTTTAAGGTAAGGGATCTGACCCCTCTCTTTCTTTTCATGTAATCTCTTTTATGTCATTCCTTTTATGATCCATGTTCTTATGTGAGAGGATGTTCTTTTATATTCCTCTTACTGCCCTTTTCATTTTAATATGATGAGATATCGCCTATTACTCTCATCATTTCATTTTATGAAAGTTTAAGTGACGCCGTTAGGCTGCCGAATTTTTAAGGGATTCTTTCACCCTTCTCATTTTTCAAGTTCGATTTTCATGTCAAGTCTTTCAAGTTCCTTTTTATTATGTTGGGGTATGATCTCTATATCTATCATACTGATCTCTTATGATCATATGATGAGATACCCTATTTGATCTTGTCAATTCATTTTTATTGATGTTTAAGTGACGCCTTTAGGCTGCCGAATTTTCATAAGAGAAATCTAATTTTTTTCCCTTCCATGTTTTTCATTTCAAATGGTATGTCCTTCAAATTTCATTACCATGTCCATATATCCTTCTTATTCTGTCACCCTACTATTTTATGGATCATTTATGAGTGGGTGACCCATGTCCCCTCTCTTTTCAATGTTTTCTAAAACCCCGAAACATAGCCGTTATACTGCAGAATTTTCGTCTCAAAATACCTCTCTCTTTTCTCAAAATTATTTTATGTTATAAACTGAATACTCAAAGATCTTATTTCTACAAGGGTATTCACATATATATCAAAATTTTCTACTTTAAATTCTGGTATTTACATACATGAGACCCGCTTTCCCTTTCCGTGGGTTTAAAGTGACGTAATGATCATGTCTTTAAAGCAGTTTTTTAAACGTTATGATTATGAAATGAAACCCATTTATTTTATGCTATATGGGTTATTTATGAAATGTTTGATGATGATATATGTGGCTCACATGATAATAAAGGCAAATTTAAGGGTGCGCCCTGATAGCGCTCCAATGCATTGGGTAATGATGTAACCACTAGAGATTACAATTTTCACGATACCTTGGTGAATAACCTTGGTAATTTTCAAATGACACCTTGGGGATGGACCTTGGTGATATGTTCATTATTGTCTATGTTAAATGATGTAGCCACATATTCAAGTTATGAAAAATTTTATTTTTATTATGAAATGCCTCATGATTTCTTTCTCATGCCTTAAAGTTCTTTTCATGTCCTTATTGAAGTATATCAAGTTCACATGTAAAATGTTCCTCTTGTTTCCCTTACTGGGCCTTCTGCTCACCCTTTCTTTTGATGTATGTCCCCAGGTTATGAGATGCAATAATGAACCTAGGATGAACTTAAGGAGAAGCCTTTCAAGTGTTTAAGAAGAATGCTTTATGTTGTTTTCATGTATTATGTTCCTGGTTTCCAAGACACTAAACCTTAAAGATCCTCAGTTTTGTGTAATGTAATGAAAGTTTATGTTATAAGAAGACGAGATGTTATAGTTGGTTTCAAAGGATGGTTTAGTTATTTGTGGAAATTAGGATATAAAAACTGTAGGAAGAACCCTATAGAAAAGTTTAAATATAGGAAAACTTCCTGGTATTTTTTTAAGTATTGAGTAAGTGGTTTATCAAAAAAATACATCTTTGTCTGGATACGAGCAGGTAGAGGCAGCTCTGGCACAGATGTACATAGGGGTAAAACCCGAAAACACTGCTTTGAGCTAGACTTGAACGGGAACTGGTGCATGATAACGGGCCTTGCTGCACTCTTGGTTACGACACTCCCGGGGGATATGTTTGGTTAATCACAAGATTTTTATGAATCATTATGAAGGAATTATAGAGAAGTATAATTTTCTAAGCATGAAGTCTTAGTTAAAAGATTCATAAATGAAATAAGTTTCTCACTAAGGTTTTATTCTTTTAGAAAATGGCAGGAAATAGGAGGAACCGTGCAGATGGTGACCGCAATGCACCATGTGCTGACGGCCCTCCGATGTAAGCCGGAATGGAAACATTCATGCGAATTATGAACCAACTGACTCAAGTTATGAGTAATAACTTGAATCAAGCTGAGAGGCCGATCTCACCACAAAGGGAGCAACTTTCTGTTGAGTGCTTTATGCGTCAACGACCAGCAACATTCAGTGGATCTACTGACCCATTGGTTGCAGAACAATGGATAAGCTCCATTGAAAAGATCTTTTCTGTACTTCATTGTTCGGAACAAGAAAAAGTCACCCTTGCTGTTTACCGCCTAGAGGGAGAAGCTGATCAGTGGTGGTCACTGATCAAAAACAAAAAGCCATGAGGAGAGATAGAAGCTATGGAGTGGGAATAATTTCGGGTAATTTTCTTTAACAAGTATTTCCCTCGTTCCATGAGAACGAGAATGGAGAAAGAGTTTCTCGAGCTGAAGCAGAAGGAGAACGAATCTCTCAGAAGCTATGAGATGAACTTCACAAGGCTTTCCCGTTATACCTCAAGCTTTGTCATGGACCCTAATGGGAAGGTTGATAGATTCTTTGGCGGACTACGACCTCATCTGCGGAAGAATCTATCCAACAGGGACTATGATAGCTATGAAGAAATAGTTCGAAGTGCTATGAAAGTTGAACTAGAGTTTGGGGAGACACAGTGGTCTCACAAATCTAATGAAAAGAAGAGAACTCTAGAACCATGCCTGGGAAGAAGTTTTGATCAGGAAATAGGTGGAAAGCATATGCAACATGCCACATGCAATAAGTGTGGGAAGAAGCATTCAGGGAGCTGCTTGATCGGAAGTGGTAAGTGCTACAGGTGTGGAAGAGAAGGCCATATTTCTCGGAATTGTCATAATGATGTGAAGCCTCAACTTCCCAACACTAACGACAGAAGAAAGAGGGTTCTGGCCCTACCCGAAGTCACATGCTTCAAGCGTGGACAGCTTGGGCACTTTGCTAATCAATGTCCAAATCCAAGGGTGGTGGAGGGGAATCACCATCAACCTCAGCAGAGGCCAAGGGAGCAAGGTCATGCTTTCGTTATCACAACAACTAAAGTTGAAGTTCCAAACGATGTGGTAGCAAGTACTCTTGTCGTCCTCTCAAAACTATCAAGTACTTTATTTGATTCTGGTTCTACGCATTCCTTTATTTCCTCCATGTTTTCAAGGAATATAGAATCAATCCCCGAACTGCTAGAGGTAGAGTTGTCAGTCAAGAGTCCAAGTGGGATTATCCTTGCATCAACAGTATTTAGAGACTCTAGTGTTTACTTTGGTGAGCACAATCTTATCACAAATCTAGTAGTCATTCCCATGATGCAATTTGACATTATACTAGGGATGGACTGGCTCTCAAAGTATAATGCTAAGATCAAATGCAGAAGTAAGGAAATCTCAGTAGTCTTGAATGAACGACCTACAATTATCTTCCGAGGAGAGATATCCCGAACTGATCCCTATCTAGAAGCACCTCCTATAGCTTTCTTTATGGAGTTAATCGGTGATGATGAAGAAGGAAAAGGGAGCATACAAATAGAAGATGTACCGATTGTTCAGGAATACATGGATGTATTTCCTGAGGAGTTACCTGGACCTTCCACAGAAAGAGAGGTAGATTTCTCCATTTAACTCATACCTGGGTCTCAACCGATATCAAAGACTCCATATAGAATGGAAAATGTGGAACTAGAAGAGTTAAAGAAACAACTCCAAGAATTGTTGGAGAAGGGGTTTATCCGACCGAGTGTGTCTCCTTGGGGATCACCAGTTCTCTTTGTGTAGAAGAAGGATGGATCAATGCGGCTATGCATTGATTATAGATAAATGAATGGGATCACAGTGAAGAACAGATATCCTCTTCCAAGAATTGATGATTTATTTGACCAACTTCGCGGGGATCAATTCTTCTCTAAGATTGAACTTCGATCTGGTTATCATCAACTGAGGGTGAAGAAGGAAGATATTCCAAAGAGAGCCTTCCGATCAAGATATGGGCATTATGAGTTTACTGTTATGCCCTTCGGCTTGACTAATGCTCCTGCTATTTTCATGGATTTGATGAATAGAGTCTTAAGGACTACCTTGATAACTTTGTGGTAGTTTTTATTGATGATATTTTGATATATTCAAAAAGTCGTGAGGAGAATAAAGATCATCTAAGGGTTATATTGAAAACTCTGCAGAAGGATAGGCTCTTTGGGAAGTTCAGAAAGTGTGAGTTTTGGTTACAACAAGTGGCTTTCTTGGGGCACATCGTAACCAATGAAGGAATCTCGGTTGACCCTGCAAAGACAATGGTTGTGGAGGAGTGGCCTCAACCCACAACAGTAACTGAGATTCGTAGTTTCCTTGGTTTAGCGGGATATTATAGGAGGTTTGTGAAAAACTTTTCACGACTTTCTAATCCACTAACCAAGTTGACTTGAAAAGGGGTTAAGTTCATCTGGACAAAGGAATGCGAGGAAAGTTTCCAAGAGCTGAAGAAGAGATTGGTTACTGCACCTGTGTTAACACTACCCTCTATCGGAGAAGGATTCGTTATTTTTAGTGATGCATCTCTGAAAGGGATTGGGTGCGTCCTCATGCAAATTGATAAGGTAATTGCTTATGAATCTCGACAGTTGATGATTCATGAGAAGAATTATCCTACGCATGATCTAGAGCTGGCGGCAGTTGTTTTTGCTCTAAAGATATGGAGGCAATATCTTCATGGGGAGAAATGTGATATATACACTGACCACCAAAGTCTAAAGTATATTTTCACACAGAAAGAATTGAACACGAGACAAAGGAGATGGTTGGAGCTTATTAAAGACTATGATTGTTCAATTCATTATCACCCTGGAAGAGCAAACAAAGTCGCGGATGCGTTAAGTAGGAAAGATCCTGTTGTTCTGGCAACAATGAGGATCCTAGGAGATCCCTTGATTAAAGATCTAGTAAAACTGGACATGGGAATTATATGGAAAGTGACATCATCAACCCTATCCCAAATGATTTCTCAACCTTCATTACTAGAAAAGATCAAGAAGTCTCAAAAAGAAGATCCTTTGCTGCAGGAGAAGTTGGAGGCTGTAAAAGATGGGAAGTTCCCTGGTTTCAATATTGATCAAGAAGGTGTATTGAAATTTCGTACAAGACTATGTGTCCCATCTATTCCGGAGATAAAGAAAGAACTGATGGATGAAGCTCATAGCTCTACTTTCTCTATACATCCGGGAAGCACTAAGATGTATAGAGACCTTCGTGATCATTATTGGTGGGATAACATGAAGAGGGAGATTGCTGATTATACTACAAGGTGCCTGGTGTGTCAGCAAGTAAAGGCAGAAAGACAACTTCCTAAGGGGGTATTACAACCACTACCCATACCAGTATGGAAGTGAGATAATATCACCATGGACTTTGTAACTGGTCTCCCAAAAGCATCCAAAGGAAACAATGCGATATGGGTTATTGTGGACCGTCTCACCAAGACAGCCCATTTTATCTCTATTCGGGAAGATTTCTCTCTAGATCAGCTTGCCAAGATATACGTGAAGGAAGTGGTAAGGCTGCATGGGGTACCACTATCCATCGTATCTGATCGTGAACCAAGATTCACATCAAAATTGTGGAGAAGTCTTCAACATGCTCTGAATACTGAATTGAATTTTAGTACGGCCTATCATCCTAAAACTGATGGCCAATCTGAAAAGACTATTCAGACACTCGAAGACATGTTGAGATTATGCTCAATGGAATTTAAAGGTGGATGGGATCAACACTTCCAATTAGTGGAGTTCTCCTATAACAACAGCTTCCATGCGAGTATTCAGATGGCACCCTATGAAGCTCTATATGGAAAGCGGTGTAGAACTCCTACTTGTTGGGATGAAACTGGTGAGAAGAAGCTTCTTGGGCCTGATCTCGTGCAAGAGATGACGGAATAGGTTCATTCCATCCAACAACACATAAAGGCTGCTCAGAGTCGGAAGAAGAGCTATGCTGACAATCGTCGAAGGGACTTGGATTTTGGTGTTGTTGACAAAGTCTTCCTTCGAATTTCTCCATGGAAGAGAGTCATGCGGTTTGGGAAGAAAGGGAAGCTCAGCCCTAGGTACATTGGCCCCTATAAAATCCTTGATCGCATAAGAGCAGTAGCCTATCGTCTAGCACTTTCACCGAACCTAACTCAAGTTCATGATGTCTTCCATGTATCTCTCTTGAGGAAGTACATACTCGACCCTTCGCATGTACTGAACCCAGAGGTGGTACAACTGGAACATGACCTCTCTTATGAGGAGCAGCCAATGAAGATCTTGGACTGTAGAGACAAGGTTCTACGAAACAAGACTACCCACCTTGTGAAAGTGTTGTGGAGGAATCATAAGTATGAAGAAGCGACATGGGAGCCTGAGGAAACGATGAAGCAAAAGTACCCTCACCTTTTCAACTAGGCCTCAAGTATAAATTTCGGGGACGAAATTTCTTAAGGGGGGAAGAATGTAACGACCCAATCTTTTTGAGTAGTATATTAACTTACTCTTATTGATTTAATAAGATGTTAATGGTTAATGCAGAAAGAGGAGTCAATGGCTTCATCCAGTAGACTCGAACCTTATGAAGCCCACTTATCAGAGCTTGGGAAGGAGGCAGCATCTGTGGGCTTCACTTTGGACCAAGCCCAAGCCGAACTCCAGCGTGTCAAGCTTGAGCGGAAACGCCTGCGGGAGAAGTTCAAGTTAGTAGAGATTACTACTAGGGCAATGTTATCTGAGCCTCCCTCAGATTCTCTCACCATAGCACACCTTACACTTAGGTCTTATGTCGGTGTTATAAGGGGCTATGTGAAGAGACCCTAGCTTCCTTGTGTAATCCTTTCGGGTGAATGAATTGAGATTTCTTCCTTTAGTGATGTTTGTGAAATTTCAAATGTCCAGATAATTTTAGAATGTATTTTATTGATGAATTTTGAAAAAAAAGGATATTTTAAAATATTTATGAAAACCCTAAATAACTAATGATGTGTAATGATTTTCAAAAAATGGTCTTCTACAAAAGTGTTCAGTAAGGAATTTGGAGTCTAATAAGATCAACTTAATTTTTGATGAATAGTAAATTATGAAGAGTGATTTTACGCTTAGGATTAGTAATGTGACCAAATGGATTAGTAATTTCACTCAAAGAAAGTTTTAATATAATTTAGACACCTAGATTAAGTAATGTGATTCAATAAAATGGGTAAATAACGGTTTCATACATTATTAGTCAAGTATTAGTTTTTTCGGATGAATAGTGTTTTTTAATTAAAAATTTAATTAAAAATAATTAGAAAATTATTTTTATAAAAAGGACTTTATTTTTGAACTCAGAGCATCGATATTATGTTAAGGTAATTTTTGGGGATTTTTCTGAAAAAAATGAATTCTCGATGAATAGTGTTTTTATTTAAAAATTAAATTAAAAATATTATAAAATTATTTTTATAAAATGGATTTCATTTTTGAAATCAGAGCATTTATATTTGGTTAAGGTGAAATTTTGGGATTATTCCGAGAAAGTTGAATTTTCGATGAATAGTGAAAATATAGTTTTTAAGTTACGGGTGTTTAATGACATCATTAAATGATGTATTAAGTATATATTCAATATGGTCGAATTATGAATAGTAAGATAAGTTATGAGGTGTCTCAAGTGGCCAATACCATGGGCAAATACCATGGGCAAGCCCATGGTTTTTCCAAAACCACTAGTGAGGTGTCCCTTGGCCATTAATGCCTTGTCCCCTCACTTTCCCTATAAATACCCACCCTTTTCTCCATTAGTTTTCACTCCCAACTCTCCCCCAACGATGTTATGGTCTCCTTACCTCCCAAGGAGTCCTCCCAAGGTGCCCCCAAGCCCTCAAGGTCCAAACCATTGAGTTTTAAGAGTTACGTTTTAAGGTAAGGGATCCGACCCCTCTCTTTCTTTTCATGTAATCTCTTTTATGTCATTCCTTTTATGCTCCATGTTCTTATGTGAGAGGATGTTATTTTATATTCCTCTTACTTCCCTTTTCATTTTTATATGATGAGATATCCCCTATTACTATCATCATTTCATTTTATGAAAGTTTAAGTGACGTCGTTAGGCTGCCGAATTTTTAAGGGATTCTTTCACCCTTCTCATTTTTCAAGTTCGATTTTCATGTCAAGTCTTTCAAGTTCCTTTTTATTATGTTGGGGTATGATCTCTATTTCTATCATACTGATCTCTTATGATCATATGATGAGAGACCCTATTTGATCTTGTCAATTCATTTTTATTGATGTTTAAGTGACGCTGTTAGGCTGCCGAATTTTCATAAGAGAAATCTAATTTTTTTCTTTCCATGTTTTTCATTTCAAATGGTATGTCCTTAAAATTTCATTACCATGTTTATATATCCTTCTTATTCTGTCACCCTACTGTTTTATGGATCATTTATGAGTGGGTGACCCATGTCCCCTCTCTTTTCAATGTTTTCTAAAACCCCGAAACATAGCCGTTATACTGCAGAATTTTCTTCTCAAAATGCCTCTCTCTTTTCTCAAAATTATTTTATGTTATAAAGTGAATACTCAAAGCTCTTATTTCTACAAGGGTATTCACATATATATCAAAATTTTCTATTTTAAATTCTGGTATTTACATACATTCGACCCGCTTTCCCTTTCCGTGGGTTTAAAGTGACGTAAGGATCATGTCATTAAAGCAGTTTTTTTAAACGTTATGATTATGAAATGAAACCCATTTATTTTATGCTATATGGGTTATTTATGAAATGTTTGATGATGATATATGTGGATCACATTATAATAAAGGCAAATTTAAGGGTGCGCCCTGATAGCGCTCCAATGCATTGGGTAATGATGTAACCACTAGAGATTACAATTTTCACGATACCTTGGTGAATAACCTTGGTAATTTTCAAATGACACCTTGGGGATGAACCTTGGTGATATGTTCATGATTGTCTATGTTAAATGATGTATCCACATCTTCAAGTTATGAAAAATGTTATTTTTATTATGAAATGCCTCATGATTTCTTTCTCATGCCTTAAAGTTCTTTTCATGTCCTTATTGAAGTATATCAAGTTCACATGTAAAATGTTCCTCTTGTTTCCCTTACTGGGCCTTCTGCTCACCCTTTCTTTTGATGTATGTCCCCAGGTTATGAGATGAAGTAATGAACCTAGGATGAACTTAAGGAGAAGCCTTTCAAGTGTTTAAGAAGATTGCTTTATGTTGTTTTCATGTATTATGTTCCTGGTTTCCAAGACACTAAACCTTAAAGATCCTCAGTTTTGTGTAATGTAATGAAAGTTTATGTTATAAGAAGACGGGATGTTATATCAAGGGAAAGACCTGGCACCTCATATTGGGGGAACATGCACATATGAGGGAGGAAAACACGAGTACAGGTTGGTACACAGTTAGTGGTCATGTAATGTTATTTTCCTACCAATTTGTGGGGATATAGGGACAAGTATATGTTTGGGAACCCCGGGTGGGGTAGACGCTCTGTATGGGGTGATTCACACCATGTAACACGATAATGTCTATGACTAGGGGAATGATGTACATGGACATGTAACCATGCATGGTTACACATTTTTTAATAAGAGTACCATTAAATATACCATGTAAAATTACATTGTATGTATCCTGAGGAACATGACCAAGGATGGCCTTTAGGGCTACACACCATGTACTTTTCCTACCTTTTCTATTTTTTTCTATTTTCACACATGTGTCATAATTAAACATACGATTAGTATGTTATAAGGGTTTTACCATGTAGATAATTATAGAAGGATTCTTTTGGTGTTTTGATACTTTATAGGTAGTTTTGTGATTAGTGAGAATTATAGGGGATTTCTTCAATGTTTAGTTTCGTAATCCTCCTTGGGGTTGTAAACTGTGAGGTTAGGGTGAGGGTTTTAAGCTATGTGATCATCCTAGCATGAGTGTGACATATAAATATAGTTTAATTTATTTTTAGAGTGTTCAAAATATGTTATTGAGTAGTATTTATAAAGATATTATGGTTTTTACATGTGTTTGGGGACCAATTTCTCGATGTTAGATAAGTTGAGGTTTATCTATTATGTTTGAGGATCAGATATATTTTTTGCCTTTAGGGTGGGGTTGATTCCATGGGATTTTGGTTACGACCAAGTTTTATTGATATTTCTATATGATTCTGAGTGACACATATAGATTCCCTCATTGGATAGTTTTAGATCTAGTGTTCATAGAACACCATAGTTTTCTATAGAGAATTTCTGAGTGAATTGGTATTTATTTGGAGTCCCCTATGGGTGAGTTGGTACCCATGTATAGTTTGTTTTCTGGGAAGTTCAGATGAGGTTATTATACATGGTCTTTAAACTAGGGTTTGTATTTTACTGAGGGGACCTTATAGGGTCCTTATTTTGTGGTTTTCATGTAGACTATTGAGATAGCCTTGTGGGAATGATTCTACTTTGGATGACCCTTTAATATTTTTGTTGATTAAGTGTTAGTTGGAGGCCATTATGATCTGATTGGGATGCTTCCATACAGGGAATGTTCCAAGATTTTCTTCATCTTGAGAAACCCCTCATAGGGTTTCTTTCTCTTACTATGTATTTCTAGATGTTTTGGGTTATTTACGGAGCATGGATCAAGAGGTTGGGTACAACAAGTGAGTTCCACAATAGATATAAATTGATGTTATGACCCTAAAGACCATGGGAGCACAACGTTTTGGTTTGTACTTGAGTTAGGTCATTGAGATCCTACGATGTATTTTTGTGTGATACTTAGTTCATAGGTTCTAAGATATGACCTATATTTTTTTAGTAAATTGTGTATCAACAATGATATTTCAGTTGTTTCGATGATGGGTTCTAAGATAGATCATCCCATGCTCGGTTGGAAATTGGCTATTTTTTTAGGTATTTTGTTGTCAAGTATTTATTTTTAGGAGAATACCCTTGGTATATATTTTATTTTATGTAGGCTAAATGTTTTCATATTTTTCGATCATCTATTAGATGGATTTGGTTAGATGGTCTTAGGGAGCTACTAGAGGATCTAGAAGAGTCCAACCCCCATCTATTTGAATGTTACTCCCTAACTAGAGTTGAATAGAGCTCATAAGCTAATGAGGTATTGACAATATTCATTTTATTTAATTTGTTTATTTTCACACGCCCTGATTTTTTATGGATACATTGTGTAGTGAATCTATCTTATTCATGTGGATTTATCCAATAGGGTAGTGAATTTTTGGTCCTATAGTGGAGCCCAAGTGGATTTGTATGATTTTCATGATGTGACAGCTACTTATATGTTTGTAGGGGAGATATTTCACCAGTTTAGATTATTCAACTAGAGTCCTAGAGCCCAATAGAATATATTTTTATGTGGACACCAATGGTTAGTCCATGGTTTCTACCATTCATTCATTTTCATTTTGGATTCTTGTAGCTCCACTGTAGATCTAGTGGATAATCTGGTCGTCTTTGGCTGGGAAAGCCACATGCTACAAAATTATCAGAAGGGGGATAGGGTGTGGGTATATTTACCTCAAGTTTCTGATTATATTGTTTTGTTAGTTTCTTTCATTAATTTTTAGACCCCTTTTCATTAATTTGTTTCTTTTGGTCCAGTTATTATTATTTTTCGGCTAAGATGTGAATATCATGTGTGTATAAAAACGTTAAGATTGAAAATTATAGGTACACCATTGGGTGTAGCATACTGAGATTTATTTCTCACATAATGTATGGGAAACTTAGTTTGTTTTCATACTCTTCATCTTAGTTCAGATTAAATAACATAGTCCAAAGTTGGTGGGGATAAGTCGAAGAATTTCTTGATCATGTGGAGCTACTCATGTGGCATCTCAGGTTTGGTTTGGTGTAACTTGTTCATCATGGCGGATGGGTATGTGGTCTAGATTGGTGTTTGTATTATAGATGGTTGTATTTATTTTTAGAATTTTATTTTTTATATATGGTTAGTAGAGTGCATGGATTTCTATTTTATTTTTTTCAATCTTTGAGTATGTATGATTATATGATTCATTTCTTTTATTATACCATTATTTTGGTTAAAGTTTTTATTATGTTTATTAAGATGTTTATACATGTGTATGATTTTATTAATTTATATTGCAATTACACTCTTAGTAGAGGTTATAGTCTCTTTATAATATCTTTTAATCCCTCACTATTATTCAATATCCTCTCGCATATAAAGAGGTGTGCCTGAGACCTTGTGGAAAGCTAGGTCAGGTGATATTTCATGTAAACCAGGAGTGGTTATTTAAATGTATTAAAAACTATTTTATTGAAAATTTCCTTGTGTTTTAAGACCATCATTAAAATTTATTTATTTTTTCTACATAATTATAATTTTGATTGTTCTTCATGAAATACCCACATTACTTTTCATTACTTCTCAAAAAATTCTTAAAAAACCTTAGAGCCATTAATTTGTTTTTCAGAAATATAATATATGTAATATTAGTAAAATCAAAAATAAATGATGTAAAATAATTATATCCATTTATTGGTTTCTTTCTAATATACATTTTTTTGAATTATTAATCTAAAAGGGATGAGTTGAATGTATCTCAACCATAATAGGTACTAAGTTTAGAATTTTTTTTTTTGGAGTATCAAAGAACACAAATATATTATTCTTTTCACATTTAGAACATCATGAATACATTATCGCTTTTTCATGTCGTTCATTTTACTATGGAACATATGTCCAATCCTTTTTTCCATAACTTATCTTCTTCTATAATAATCAGATAGAATGATCACTTTATATCTCTAAATTAAATATAAATCACATAGTTAATTTTTCTATTATTAAAACTTTACCAGATTTAATAATTTTTTCAATAAATATATTTATTCTAAAAATAACTTCACATATTTCCTCGTAAAGTTGTGAAACACTCAAAAAATTGTTTTCAATATATCAACAAATAAGAAAATTAGGAATTTTAAATTTTCTTTAAAAATTCTAGAAGATACAATGCCTTTTATTATGAGTGAATAATAATTTACAAAACTCATTATAAATTCTTTGTAGTTATTTAAATTCTTTCATAATTTCAAATATTTGACCATATGTGAATAATTCACACTATGAAATACCTAGGTTCATTATCCTTTTGTGGATTTGGTACCAATTTCAACAAAAAACTCCTTTTTTTTACATTTTCCACAATTATATAAGGATTTTTAAAAGTTTGATATAATTTTTTAAGATTTTATCATTATAAGGAAACTTTTATTTAGATGTTTGGGCTGATCACATCTTTCAAAAATAGTTTCCCACTGTTAAAATCTATTTTCAATGTTAAAATTAAAATTTTCAATTATCTTCATTGATTCGATTGAGTTCTCATTAATATCTCTCCACAATACCTCCAAGATTCATTGTAGGGTTTATTTTTTTACCATTAATTTCGTTCATTATATATAAAGCCTACATAGTTACAGAAATATTATTAGAAATAATTTTTTCCTCTATAACTTGCATGTTGTCCTGAACATTGTATCCATTTTCCATCATTTTTTTACCATTAACATTAGCCCCATATTGTGGAAAAAAATTGGTATAGTTAAAGAATATTATTCTTCATCATATAATTCTTCTTTTCCTTAACAATATCTCTATTTTTTTTCTATTTTTACTTAAAATTTTGACTCCCTAGAAATTCTAGAATTTTTTCTATCACTTGGTTTAGAGAAATACAAGGCACTGTTGACTTGTTTCTTCACCTAAAAATCTTAAATGTTATTTTTAAACATTGGGGGTGATATTTATTGATCCTTAAGAGGTTTACACATCCTATAGCATTGAAATATTTTTGATATTGTGTTTTGGATGTTTGATATTACTTATTTTCCTTCAACTAGTGTATGTCAAAGAAGATCAAATTCATTCACATTCACCTTTGTATTTTATTCAATATTGATGTTTATAGTTTTGTACTTATCATCATATTATCAATATCCTTCAACAACATGGATTTTTATTCATGTTAGCATTCCTGATTGTTTGCTGATATATCACATGTCTTTAAATTCTTCTTCACTTTATCAAGTTTAACATGTAGAAACCAAAAATCTAGTAAACAATGGATTTATTTACATTATTAATTTTTAAAAATATATAAGGGATGTAATCCTAAAGGTTAGTTATACTCAGAAAACCTATTTAATAAGGCTAGAAAATTTTGTTTTCTTATGAGACATGTCGATGCACTGAGGGGATATATATTTCTAGACCGTACCATTCAATTCATATCTAACAAATTCCTAAAATATTGAATGATCAATTTAATTCATAAAATATATTCCCTATATAAAATGTACAAATTGAGTAAATAATATGGAATATAAAATTTTCCCCAGTCAATCAATTAACCTTTAAAGTAAAACACCAAATGAATAAATGGTATAAATTACCAGTAATAATCATTTATATGATAAAAAGTATATGGATACATTTTATGATTTTTGAGCCTCTAGAATATATTCATGGCCATTTTGAACTCCATTATTCATGATTTGAATCATTTATTGATGATATATTCCTCTCCAAGTAGAAGAACTCATCCCGTGTGGGTTATTTTCCCTTTCTATTTCTTATCCCATTTGTTATGGGGTTGTTCATCTGTGTTTTTGGTTGGATAAAGATTGAGGATTGTGTATCTAGATATAGAATTGAGGGATCTTGACTCATATGATCTTGAATTTAGGTTTAAGATCTAGATCTCGTTCTACATCATTATTTTGATAAAATTAGAGATTTTGGTTGGAGATCATTTTTTGTCAAATCGGGGTAGGTGGTCTATAATTAAAATCCCAATTTACCGATTGAAATTGAATGTATGAAATTATAGAATTTTTTATTTCATTTTTAGAAATTATGTTCATTATTGAATTAGTTAATTTGGTGAATTAACTAATCTTGGAAAATGTGAAATTGGGGATATTGGAATTGTAGAGTATAAATGAATTATTGGTGAATTAATTTTGTGGGAATTGGGATTACTAAATTGATTTAATTAATTGGTGAATTAATTATGTGATATTGAGATTACGAGTAGGAAAAATTAACTGACGAATTAATTATGAGGGAATTTGGATTTTTGAATTGATTAATTAATTCTAAATTAATTATGAGATATTGAGACTGTGGGAATGAATAATTAATTGTTGAATTATTTATAAGAACTGGAGAATGTCAATGCGAATAATTAATTATTTAATTGGTTATGAGATTTTAAGATTATGGATATGAATAATTAATTTTTGAATTAATTACGAGTTATTGATATTATGAAGTTGAATAATTAATTTTTGAATTAATTTTGAGTATTTCAATTATGAATTAGAATAATAATTGTTGAATTATCTATTATAAGTTTAAATTGTGAAATGGTTAATTAATTTTTGGATAATTAAATCACTTTATGTTATTAATTAATTATTGAATTAATTAAAGGAATGTAAGGTATGTGAAATTTTTGAATGTGATTTATTAATTGTGAAATTAATTAATGAAATTATTGTGAGTGGGACATGTTTCGGTGCATCAAATTCCCTCAGTGTGATAAGATATATTGAATGGTAACAATGGAATTCACATGTGATAATTGTGTGTGGGACATGGTCTGCTATATCGAAAGCCCATATTGTGACAAGATTTGATGAATTGTTAAAATAGAATTCATAAGTGAATTGTGATAATGAATGGTAAATTGGGAATTTAGTTATATGATATCCCTTAGGAATAGTTTAGACTCTAGAATAGAAAAAAGCATGTATTGAGAGTTTGTGTGTCCACGGGAAACTAGGTGTTATGTGGTTAAACAAACCAATTAAATTTTTTATTGTAAAAGTAGAAGACCTAGATCGACAGCATCAGGTTAGAGAGGAGAAACATCATAGAGGCCTAAAAAATTTAATTCCAAGGGAATTATTAGTAATAAATACAAAACCTTCCTAAGGGAAGGACCCCATACAAGAAATAACGTAAAGAGAATATGAAGATGAGGCTCTAGAGGTAAGAAAATTCGAAACTTTGTTCCCCTCATGCCAATTGTGTGTGATATTCATATCTCCATTGATGAACTTCTTACAGCTACGAACCTAGTAGATGAAGGACTAGGGAATGATAATTAATCCATGGAGAGAATCAAATATGAGAATGTAGTCTGTTTATAAAGCAACCAGATTGATTCCTTTCTCGTTACACACACTCTGGCAAGCATGCATCGCAAGTGCCTCAGCCTGGAAAGAATCCCCCTATAAAAATAAGGATGAAAAATAAATAATAATAGAAACATTATTTTCCCGCACCGGACCACCACCCACATCACGACAACAATACCTGATCTGTCCGTGTTGAGATTTAACCCCTATCACAAGGGGTCTATCGAATCCATTGAGAAATGGGTGATGAGATAGTAGTAAAAGCAACCAAACAACATAGAAAATTAATTGATCTTAATTATGATGAGGCTTCCTAATTCTTCATCTTCCCAATCATCTCTGCCAGCTAGCTCTTCTTTCTGAAGGCAATGGAATTCTATGAGCTCTACCTTCCCTCAAACCAATCCATGTTCCTTGAGATCCATAAACACTAGAAACCAGCAGAAAGGATTCATCCTATTGCACTCATCATACATGTATTACACCATAATTCCTGGAACTATAGGGCTAGGAAATTATCCTTAGAGACCTCCTACGAATCCAAAGTAGTAACTTTACCAAAGAAACTCTATATCAATTTCACCCATTGCCCCGTGAAAAAAAGTTGAGGTATAGATTCCACAGAGAATAAGCTGTAACAAGAACATCTAGAAGTGATTTGGATACCACAGTGTTGGACATTTCCATTAGTGGGGAGAGCATTATTAAAAATATGCCACAATAGGAGATTAAACATCAATGGTTTTTCTTTGCACCATAACTTCTCCTCCCAACCATCATGCTCAACCAAATAATCCATCATCCTGCTATACTCTTTGATAGAAAAGGATCCAGAGGCCACTCTAGTAAAAACATAGACATGTAGCTCTGAAGAAAACTTAAAAGAATAAAAAAATCCCCATTTATACGAGTTTAGAATGGAGTTAATGAATCCAAGGTTCCTACCAGCCTTGCTGAAGGAGATATCCAGAGTGGGGAAACCTGGGAATCCAAGCTTCTACCCACTCCAATTATGAAATAAGAAGCTGAGATCCCCCCGACCCACAATCCAACGTACCCATCTTTCTAGAACTGAATAGAATGGTCTCTATGAGTGCCAAATCATAGAGACTATTCCCTTCATATGATCATTAGAATCCCCTTATTTTCTAGAAGTAAACTGCCCTTTGACGGACCGAACTTCTAGACATTCCCATGATAGCTTATCATGCATTCCATGTTACAACTCAAAGAGAATGGAGCATGGATGAGGGAACCAGATATGGTTCGGGACCCACTTGGTAATTTTAAATTTATTTTTCTTTTGAGATTATTTTTTACACTGGACATGTACATTAGCATGACATATTTTACTATTTAGTTTTGATACTGTACTTCGAGTTTTGGTCATCTTGTGATACTATTATTATCCTGGTTATAATTATATATCATTTAGTTATTATTTATTTATTTATGTTAGTTTATTACTCTGATAAATATGGTATAGTCTCCCTAGGACTAATATTACACCTTGTCTTCTATATGGAAGCCTTTTGGAGATGATGAGGCATGCTTCAAGTCATGTGACATAACATCATGGGGAACCAATTTTTGAAACCCGAGTCAAGATGTCACAATGTGGTATCTGAGAGTTTCAACATTTTTTGTTGTATTACAATTTGGTAAAGGTAGAAATGAGACTAAGAAGAGTTGGAACTTGGTTATTAGCTCATGCATGGGAGTAGCTAACCCATGTTTCTGGCATAACTCAATTATCCGGGGTGGGATTTTTGTTATTATTATTTTTTCAAACAGTTGAATGTTATTTAAACTTGAGCGGCCCACTTATTGTGTAATTTGATTATTGTTTCAAATATTTTATGAGAGTCATCTTGTGGAATAGTATGAAATAATAGTTGAGTATTTATGCATCATTCTAGGAACTCAAGATTATCATGACATGCATCATTTAATCATTCACGAGAAAACATGATATGGGTAAGTTGTTGAACTTGATATGTTTTTCCTTTCTTGTGAAATTGAACTGAAAATGATGTTGAACATGAAAATGAAAAATATTATAAGATGATGTAATATGAGAATAAATGGGTGTCCAAGTGAGAAAATTGAATAATGAGAATGTGTTTACCCTTATTAAATACGAACTACGTGTAGGATGGATAAGGGTAGTGATAACACCTCGATTTTGACTATGTGGAAGGGTTTGGGGAAATAGATTGTAGTGGTATTGTAACACCCCATGTAAATAAAGAATATGACATTTTCATATTTATCCATATTTGTTAATAAAATATTAATATGACTTTAAAGGGGACGCTATGCTCGATGGCATACCCAACACGCAACAACGAGTTTCTTCGGAATCTTACGTTGCACTCTAATAATAAAATAATATTATTTTAAATGGCAGTTAACATGTAGCTATTTTATTGGCGGGAATGGATAGAAATAACTAAAATATGATTATATATGTTTTTAAATGTTTTTACATTTATCCAATAAAAGATAAAGGCATAAAATACGGAAAGAATTCAATTTTAGGCGTATATGCCCTAGTTTTCACTAAAGGTTCACTTATCACCTTTTGATGGAGAACCATCATTAAATATAGTTTTGTTCACTCTTATACATCCTTTTGGACCAAATAAAACTCTTCTTAAGAATTGGGACATCAAAATTTACTTTTTGTAAATTTTTGGTATCTTTCTGATAAAGTTCATTTTTTAATGAATAGTGTAAAATGTTGTATTTTAATTCAAAACCTCTTTTTAATATAAATTATTTACATGATTAGATTATCTTTTAAATTGGTTTTAAAGTAAAATTAGAATATATTTTTACCATTAAATCCAATAGTGGTTGTTGGAATTAATTTCACTTTGAAATCAGACTTAAACTAGTGTCAATCTTTTGATACATATTGTTTCATAAAAACACGCTATTTGCTCTGACAGCGGGAATTAATTATTAAATTAATTAATGTGACTTATGTGTTCTGAATTTTCTAAAATAGACTTCATTTTTGAATTTGGAATATCAAATATAGCTTAGGGTGAATTTTTGGGATTTTTCTGAAAAACTTCAATTTTTGATGAATAGTGAAACCGCTAAGTGGTACTTATAAAAACTGATTTTTCCGTTTAAATGAAATTTTGCCATCTTTGTGTTTTGAATTTCAAAAAATCCGACATAAATGGTTGTCATTAAGAAGTAAAATGTAGTTCAATGGGATAAAAATAATTTTTTGGTGAATAGTAACTTATTAAGTTTTTAATCACGATTAGAGGTAATTAGTGCAATTTAAGGAAAAAATGATATTATAATAAAATGAAAATATCTAGACACATGTCCTACCCTTATTGGATGTTTCATGGCCGACCATGACAAGCCATGGGTCAACTTGGGGACCCCATGGAGCCACTTTGGTTGGAAAATGACATTAATATCTTTTTATTGAAAGTTAAAGTAAAAATGACACAGACATGAGATGTTTTACTAAAATTTTTTTTACATGGGGTTATACAAGTCACATTTTTGACTATAAATATTAATTAGAAAGATAAAACGATTTCCTACATCATAGTAGTTTTTTTTATAATTTTTAGAAATTAAATAAATTAAAATATTTATGACATCATGATGATGCAGCGATGACCTCATTATTTGACGATTTAAATAAAATGAAAAGATAATGTAATATCTAAGACCTACACATGTCCAAAACGTATTGGATGAGTGTATTTAGAACCCCTATCACCTTAAACTAGAAACACATCAATGTGGGACCTCTGAAATCCAAAATACTATTTTAAAATAAAGTGACTTTTCTTTACTTTCCAAGAGTGCCCCTCCTCTCCTCTTATAAAAGGCCCACACCTCTACCTCCTTACCCACACTCCCAAAGCCTTTGGCTCAGCCTAACCCTGTCCATTTTGGCTCTACACATCCCTATATTACTCCTTGAAGCCTCACTTTTGGCATAAGTCTTCCCAAGGAAGCCTTTGAGCTCAAATCTAAGAGAGTTACCCGATTTTAAGGCAATATCTTCTTTTGAGTCCTTTTGTTTGATTTTGCTTCTCCAACCCCCTAAACTCTTTTTATTCTTTTCTTTTGTAACAACTCCAGTATCCTCAATATACTAGGATGTTTTTATAAGAATTATTTGAGCTACACATACACACACATACATATAATGGTTAAAGAACATACTGTTTCCGTAGATGGCGAATTTCTGCCTCCCGAAACGATGATTGTTCAACATTATTTTAACACCTTCAAAGGTGGCCATTAATATGAAACTATATTTATATATTATATATAATATGTTTATGTTTTCCTTAAGCTTCTTTATTTTTCATTTTGGTTATACCTTTATGATTTCCATTATGGGTAAACGCGATATCTTCATTTAAGGAAGTGCGGACTACCGCCCCCTCAAAGTGATGTGATTCGTTAATGCCATATGTGGGACGTATAAAGGATGTATTTAAAGTTATTATATTTGATTTTATACTGGAATTATAATATACCTCTATATCATTATTATTTATTTCCATTAAAGTATGAGATAGAAATGAAAGTAGCATTCATGCGTACGTACGGCTTACCGTCTCCATGAACGGTGCATTTCATTTCTTATACCCAAATGTAATGTACTATTAAAAGTACCTATATATAATGGATATATATAATTAATGACACATCTAAATGATGAATATAATTCTAGAATTAAAATATACATACCTCTCATTTAGTTTTAATTCCATTAATATGACAAAGAAATGAAAGTAGCGTTCATGCGTACGTACGGCTTACCGTCTCCATGAACGGTACATTTCATTTCTTATCTCAAAATGTTATGTAACACTATAAGTACATATATATAATGTATATATATGTAATATATTACATCAAAATTATGGATATCATTTTGGAATTATAACATATATATATCTCTCTCATTTTGTTTTAATTCCATTAATATGACAAAAAATGAAAGTAGCCTTCATGCGTACGTACGGCCTACCGTCTCCATGAACGGTGCTTTTCGTTTTTTATCTCCAAATGATATGGAATAGTATGAAATGAATATTTACTGGATATATATGATATTTTAATCATTAATACTATTCTGTAAATTATTTACTTATAACTACATGGGAAATCTTTTTTCAAACAAGTTCATTTTTGACTCATGTACCAAACATCGACAAAAACGTCTGATATGAACTAACATTATTAAAAAATTATTATAACATTATAATATGTGATATGAACGGAATAATAATCTCTAAAGGAGTTACTTAGGCAATTATTAATTGGACAAAGTTTATTTTTCAGGAATATAATGAAACGAACAAGACAAGTTGGACTTGAGGTAAGGGATCCTACTACCCTCTTTCTTTTTAAGTACACTCTTTTATGTCATTACATTTAAAGATCATATTTCTTTTTATTGGGATGTTATTTTATATTACTATTACTGTAATTTTTATGTTCATATGATGAGAGACCCTATTCTCTCTCATCAATCCATTTTGGAAGTTTTTGAGTGGCGCCGTTAGGCTGCCGAATTTTCGTAAGAGATCTAACCTCTTTCTTTCTCATTAAGTACTCTCCTTTATGTCACTTCATTTAAGCTCCTCTTTTTTATGATGAGGGAAGTTCTTTTATATTACTATTTCTTTACATTTTATTGTAATGTGTTGAGATACCATATTTGATCTCATCCATCCAATTTTGGAAGTTTTAAGTGGCGCCGTTAGGCTGTCGAGTTTTCGTAAGGGATTTTTTATCTCACTTTTATTACTGTGATATTTATGCTACATTTGACACAATTTCCTTTGAGTGGTGTATATACTGACCATTATTTTACTCATTGTGTAATATTCTTTCATTTATGAGTATTTACATCAATGTCGTATTGTACTTCTTTCACGGGGCGTATGGTTCGAAAGATACCCATGTCGGTAAGGGAACCTTTCACCCTCCTCTTTTTAAAAGACTTCTTTTGTTGGGTCTTTTAATTTACATATTGTTATGTTGGGATACGTTCTCATATATCCTTATTGATGTAAATTTTATGTCCAAGTGATGAGATACCCTTTTTTTGATGTGACGCCATTAGGCTGTCAAGGGAACTTCTTAACCCAATTTCGATTTCTTTGGGTTCAACATGTAGTTATTGAATATGTCATCCTTTGAATATGTGTGAATGACCTTTGATTATTTTACACTTAATATCCACTTATATTTGGTGCATTCATTTGTCACACATAATTATGTAATTGATTTATCCTTAAACCAAGGATACCGTCTTTGTAAGGGACTTCGTCTCAATCTCCTTTCATTGAGGCATATTCTGTTTTATACACATCCTTCTTTTATACAGTGTATAAACTCCTTTGACTTTTACGTTTATTCAAAAGGAATATTTTTTATACGAAGTGTTTATTAAACGACAAAAGGGAATGTTTTTGTCATACGTATGCAGCGACAATGACTTCTCCGCCGTCGTGACCATTATTTGAGTTTCGGCTTCCTCTACAAGCCATACCATCTTTTTAAAAGAAAAATAAATACCATGTTTTACTTTTATTTTATTTTGGTATTGAAAATGGTTTTCATAATGTATTTATATCAATGTTTTGTATTGATATCTTGTTATGGAAAGGCAGAAATGTTATGTTTCCTTTATGCATGTTTTATGTGATAAGATTATGTTATGGTTCTTGGGCATTGTTATGAAGACGGGTGGTTCTGTGTTAAACTAAGGGCGGGTGAGCCTGATATAGCTCTCCAATTCATTGGGTAATGCGAAGGAGTGAAACGTTAAGGTTTCTCCGAAGATATTTAGGGAATATACTGTGATGGGTATTCAAAACATAACCAAGAGGGTTACTCCCTACGTAAGAATGTTATGAATACCTCAAGTTACCTTTATGCCTTATGATTTCTATGATTTATTCATGGTTTGATGAGGTATGTTAAAGTGCCTATGTTTTATGGGTAAAGTATGATTTCATTCTTATGTATATATGAACTCATGTTTACTTTCCATATTTTTATAACTCTTACTGATATTTTTATGCTCATCCCAAGTTTTTGAAATGTTTTTCACAGGTCAAGGGAAAGGTACATGATGTGATGATAGTGTCAAGGATGTGTCAAGAAAGAATCCATGTTTTATTTTCAATATGTTTCCATTGATGGAAAGAATGAATACTGTCTTTTATGTGACCACTTTGTTTAAATGTGGAACGTAATGCAAGTTTCATGATCTAATTCTATAAAACTCTAAACCTGAAAAGATCCTCAATGTGTAATATTGTAATAACTCAAGATTAATTATGTTTTAAGGCTGGGGACTTATAGTTGGTATCAAAGGTCGGTTTAGATAACTTTAGAGGTTAGGGTATTCTTTAAGCATAAGTGACATTACCATAATGGTTAGGATTTCAGAAAGAGTCCAAGTTTTAGATAAAGTGAATGAGTAAGTGTATCTTAGTGTTTACCTTCCTCATTAGTACATGATGGTTTTGTTGATATACTCACACTGAAATTTCTGTTTTTATTGAATGGATGGATATAGAAGGCACCAAAGAGACAACAGGTTTGAAGGAAACTGTGGTGGTTCTATGATTAAGATACTAGATAAAATGGGGGATTCAATGAGGAAACTTGTGGTTGTTCTAAACCAACTATCAAGGAGTCATGATCAACCACTTGAACCTTGGTATGATCTTTAATGCATCATGTATGAGATGACCAATCCATGTGGAAGTTCAGGTAATAATTATAAGGGTAACCATTAGAGTTTATATGATCCTTACTTTTGAGGTAATTATGGGTTATTATATGATATGATGGAAAATGAAAGGCATGAGATAAACTTGAGGTTAAAATATGTTATGATAATTTTTGAAGATTTTATCTCGTTTTGGGAAATGTTTTGAGAATTATATAGTTTTGGAAAAAGGACAACACGTAGACCGTGTGACAACCCGTCGCGTCGGACAATGCTGCGGGAATCGAACCCACAACCAAAGTGCGACTGGTATTTATCGCCTACCACTGGACTACGTGAAGTCCCTGGTTAGTTTGAATTATTCTTCCTAGTTATATGATTTTATGAATTAAGAGTAAGTTGATTTTGGGTTATTTATGAAAATGATTAACCTATCATGGAGGATATGTGATTAGGTTAATTACTTTTCAATATGAGACTTTAGGAGCAACTGATATTGTTTGGAGATAAATGTTACGATTTAACTTGGAAGACTATGTGACTAAATCCTTCAAATATTTGGGTTTCAATCTTATATTTGTTTACTTTGAAGAATTTTATGGAAAAATTGTTTATCGGATGGTCCTCGTTGAACTTTGGGTTTTGTTGGACAAATTTTGAGATTAAGAAAAGATTTTATTTTTATAAAGGGTTATATTTTTTTTGGATTATCTGACCTTGTACTAACCTTTCTAGTTTTGGTTTTGGTTAAAGAATAAAGACATGGGATGTATATAGTTCTCTTTTTTGGATTAGGTGATTCTCTAGAAGTTGATTATAGTACTCTTAATGCGACAAGTCTCCCTAAATACTCGTCTTTTGGAAAAAATATGAGTTTGTGTAAGGAATCTAATAAAAGTTGAAAGTCAACATGATAAGTGATTATGTTTCCTTATGAATAAATTCCCCAATAAAAAGTAACTTAAAAAAAAATGTTGTCTATTAACTTTTCCTACTGGCGAACCCAACACCGTTTAACCCATCACAAATTTGTGATTTTCTTATTGTTAACTTTCTCCTAAACATGTTTTCTATCCCTCTCCATCAGAACATGACCCATGTTTTCTCCTCCATGACCATGTTTTCCTACATGGAGTCCTAGTATGGGTTAACTCAGGTGACCTCTATACTTATCTTTCTTTATTTTAAAGTGATTGTTTTACCGACTCTTCTTACGATGTAGGACTTTCAAGGATGTTTCCCAGCCCAATTTTAAAATTGCGAGGAAGCAATTCCCAAATGGGGGGAAGGATGTAACACCCCAGGTAAATAAAGAATATGAAATTTTCATATTTATCCATATTTTTGAATAAAATATTAATATGACTTTAAAGGGGACGCTATGATCGATGGCGTACCCAACACGCAACAACGAGTTTCTTGGGAATCTTACGTTGCACTCTAACAATAAAATAATATTATTTTAAATGACAGTAAACATGTAGTTGTTGTATTGGAGGGAATGGATAGAAATAACTAAAATATGATTATATATGTTTTTAAATGTTTTTACATTTATCCAATAAAATATAAAGGCATAAAATACGGAAAGAATTCAATATTAGGAGTATATGCCCTAGTTTTCACTAAAGGTTCACTTATCACCTTTTGATGGAGAACCGTTATTAAATATAGTTTTGTTCACTCTTATACATCCTTTTGGACCAAATAAAAATATTCTTAAGAATTGGGACATCAAAATTTACTTTGTGTAAATTTTTGGTATCTTTCTGATAAAGTTCATTTTTTTAATGAATAATGTAAAATGTTGTATTTTAATTCAAAACCTCTTTTTAATCTAATTTATTTATATGATTAGATTATATTTTTAATTGGTTTTAAAGTAAAATTATAATATATGTTTACCATTAAATCCAATAGTGGTTTTTGGAATTAATTTCACTTTGAAATCAGACTTAAACTAGTGTCAATCTTTTGATACATATTGTTTCATAAAAACACGCTATTTGCTCTGACCGCGGGAATTAATTATTAAATTAATTAATGTGACTTATGTGTTTTGAATTTTCTAAAATATACTTCATTTTTGAATTTGTAATATCAAATATAGATTAGGGTGAATCTTTGGGATTTTTCTGAAAACTTCAATTTTTGATGAATAGTGAAACCACTAAGTGGTACTTATAAAAACTGATTTTTCCGTTTAAATGAAATTTTTCCATCTTTGTGTTTTGAATTTCAAAAAATCCGACATACATGGTTGTCATTAAGAAGTAAAATGTTGTTCAATGGGATAAAAATAATTTTTTGGTGAATAGTAACTTATTAAGCTTTTAATCGCGATTAGAGGTAATTAGTGCAATTTAAGGCAAAAATGATATTATAATAAAATGAAAATATCTAGACACATGTCCTACCCTTATTGGATGTGTCATGGACGACCAAGACAAGCCATGGGTCAACTTGGGGATCCCATGGAGCCACTTTGGTTGGAAAATGACATTAAAATCTTTTTATTTAAAGTTAATGTAAAAATGACACACACATGAGATGTTTTACTAAAACAATTTTTACATGGGGTTATACAAGTCAGATGTTTGACTATAAATATTCATTAGAAAGCTAAAACGATTTCCTACATCATATTAGTTTTTTTATAATTTTTAGACATTAAATAAATTAAAATATTTATGACATCATGATGATGCAGCGATGACCTTATTATTTAACCATTTAAATAAAATGGAAAGATAATGTAATATATAAGACCTAAACATGTAAAAAACCTACTGGATGAGTGTATTTAGAACCCTTATCACCTTATCCTCTAAAAACATCAATGTGGGACCTCTTAAATCCGAATACCATTTTAAAATAATGTGACGTTTCTTTACTTTCCAAGAGTGCCCCTCCTCTCCTCTTATAAAAGGCCCCCACCTCTACCTCCTTACCCACACTCCCAAAGGCTTTGGCTCGGCCAACCCCTACCCATTTTGGCTCTACACATCCCTCTATTACTCCTTTAAGCCTCAATTTGGGCATAAGTCTTACCAAGGAAGCCTTTGAGCTCAAATCTAAGAGAGTTACCCGATTTTAAGGTAATGTCTTCTTTTGAGTCCTTTTGTTTGATTTTGCTTCTCCAACCCCCTAAACTCTTTTTATTCTTTTCTTTTGTAACAAATACAGTATCCTCAATATACTAGGATGTTTTTATAAGAAGTATTCGAGCTACACTTACACACACATACATATAATGGTTAAAGAACATACTGTTTCCGTGGATGGCGAATTTCTTCCTCCCGAAACGTTGATTGTTCAACATTCTTTTAACACCTTCAAAGGTGGCCATTAAGATGAAAATATATTTATATATTATATATAATATGTTTATGTTTTCCTTAATCTTATTTATTTTTCATTTTGGGCATACCTTTATGATTTCCATTATGGGTAAACGCGATATCTTCATTTACGGAAGTGCAGACTACCGCCCCCTCAAAGTGATGTGATTCGTTAATGCCATATGTGGGACGTATAAAGGATGGATTTAAAGTTATTATATATGATGTTATACTGGAATTATAATATACCTCTATATCATTATTATTTATTTCCATTAAAGTATGATATAGAAATGAAAGTAGCGTTCATGCGTAAGTACGGCTTACCGTCTCCATGAATGGTGCATTTCATTTCTTATCCCCAAATGTAATGTACTAATAAAAGTACCTATATATAATGGAAATATATAATGAATGACACATATAAATGATAAATATAATTCTGGAATTAAAATATACATACCTCTCATTTAGTTTTAATTCCATTAATATGACAAATAAATGAAAGTAGCGTTCATGTGTACGTACGGCTTACCGTCTCCATGAACGGTACATTTCATTTCTTATCTCAAAATGTTATGTAATACTATAAGTACATATATATAATGGATATATATGTAATATATTACATCAAAATTATGGATATCATTCTAGAATTATAACATATATATATCTCTCTCATTTTGTTTCAATTCCATTAATATGACAAAAAATGAAAGTAGCGTTCATGCGTACGTACGACCTACCGTCTCTATGAACGGTGCTTTTCGTTTTTTATCTCCAAATGATATGGAATAGTATGAAATGAATATTTACTGGATATATATGATATTTTAATCATTAATACTATTCTGGAAATTATTTACTTATAACTACATGGGCAATCTTTTTTCAAACAAGTTCATTTTTGACTCATGTACCAAACATCGGCAAAAACGTCTGATATGAACTAACATTATTAAACAATTATTATAACATTATAATATGTGATATGAACGGTATAATAATCTTTAAAGGAGGTACTTAGGCAATTATTAATTGGCCAACGTTTATTATTCAGGAATATAAAGAAACGAACAAGACAAGTTGGACTTGAGGTAAGGGATCATACTACCCTCTTTCTTTTTAAGTACACTCTTTTATGTAATTCCTTTTAAAGATCATATTTCTTGTTATTGGGATGTTATTTTATATTACTATTACTGTAATTTTTATGTTCATATGATGAGAGACCCTATTCTCTCTCATCAGTCCATTTTGGAAGTTTTGAGTGGCGCCGTTAGGCTGTCGAATTTTCGAAAGAGATCTAACCTCTCTCTTTCTCATTAAGTACTCTCCTTTATGTCACTTAGTTTAAGATCCTCTTTTTTATGATGGGGGATGTTCTTTTATATTCGTCTTGCTTTAAATTTTATTTTAATGCGATGAGATACCCTATTTGATATCATCAATCCATTTTTGGAAGTTTTAAGTGGCGCCGTTAGGCTGCCGAGTTTTCGTAAGGGATTTTTCATCTCACTTTTATTCCTGTGAGATTTATGCTACATTTTCCAAAATTTCCTTTGAGTGGTGTATATACTGACCATTATTTTACTCATTGTGTAATATTCTTTCATTTATGATTATTTAAATCAATGTTGTATTGTCCTTCTTTCACGGGGCGTATGGTTCGAAAGATACCCATGTTGGTAAGGGAACCTTTCACCCTCCTGTTTTTAAAAGACTTCTTTTGTTGGGTCTTTTAATTTACATATTGTTATGTTGGGATATGTTCTCATATATCCTTATTGATGTAAATTTTATGTCCAAGTGATGAGATAACCTTTTTTTGATGTGACGCCATTAGGCTGTCAAGGGAACTTCTTAACCCAATTTCGATTTCTTTGGGTTCAACATGTAGTTATTGAATATGTCATCCTTTGAATATGTGTGAATGACCTTTGATTATTTTACACTTAATATCCACTTATATTTGGTGCATTCATTTGTCACACATAATTATGTAATTGATTTATCCTTAAACCAAGGATACCGTCTTTGTAAGGGACTTCGTCTCAATCTCCTTTCATTGAGGCATATTCTGTTTTATACACAACTTTATTTTATACAGTGTGTAAACTCCTTTGACTTTTACATTTATTCAAAAGGAATATTTTTTATACGAAGTGTTTATTAAATGAAAAAAGGGAATGTTTTTTTCATACGTATGCGGCGACAACGACTTCTCCGCCATCGTGACCATTATTTGAGTTTCAGCTTCCTCTACAAGCCATACCATCTTTTTAAAAGAAAAATAAATACCATGTTTTACTTTTCTTTTATTTTGGTATTGAAAATGGTTTTCATAATGTATTTATATCAATGTGTAGTATTGATATCTTGTTATTGAAAGGTGGAAATGTTATGTTTCCTTTATGCATGTTTTATGTGATAAGATTATGTTATGGTTCTTGGGCATTGTTATGAAGATAGGTGGTTCCGTGATAAACTAAGGGAGGGTGAGCCCGATATAGCTCTCCAATGCATTGGGTAATGCGAAGGAGTGAAACGTTAAGGTTTCTCTGAAGAGATTTAGGGAATATACTGTGATGGGTATTCAAAACATAACCAAGAGGGTTACTCCCTACGTAAGAATGTTATGAATACCTCAAGTTACCTTTATGTCTTATGATTTCTATGATTTATTCATGGTTTGATGAGGTATGTTAATGTGCCTATGTTTTATGGGTAAAGTATGATTTCATTCTTATGTATATATGAACTCATGTTTCCTTTCCATATTTTTATAACTCTTACTGAGCTTTTTATGCTCATCCCAAGTTTTTGAAATGTTTTTCGCAGGTCAAGGGAAAGGTACATGATGTGATGATAGTGTCAAGGACGTGTCAAGAAAGAATCCATGTTTTATTTTCAATATGTTTCCGTTGATGGAAACATTGAATACTGTCTTTTATGTAACCACTTTGTTTAAATGTGGAATGTAATTCAAGTTTCATGATCTAATTCTCTAAAACTCTAAACCTGAAAAGATCCTCAATGTGTAATCTTGTAATAACTCAAGATTAAGTAAGGTTTAAGGTTGGGACCTTATAGTTGGTATCAAAGGTCGGTTTAGATAACTTTAGAGGTTAGCGTATTCTTTAAGCATAAGTGACATTACCATAATGGTTAGGATTTCAGAAAGAGTCCTAGTTTTAGATAAAGTGAATGAGTAAGTGTATCTTAGTGTTTACCTTCCTCATTATTACATGATGGTTTTGTTGATATACTCACACTGACATTTCTGTTTTTAGTGAATGGATGGATCGAGCAGGCACCAAAGAGACAACAGGTTTGAAGGAAACTGTGGTGGTTCTATGACTAAGATACTAGATAAAATGGGGGATTCAATAAGGAAACTCGTGGTTGTTCTAAAACAACTATCAAGGAGTCATGATCAACCACTTGAACCTTGGTATGATCTTTAATGCATCATGTACGAGATGACCAATCCATTTGGAAGTTCAGGTAATAATTATAAAGGTAACCATTAGATTTTATATGATCCTTACTTTTGAGGTAATTATGGGTTATTATATGATATGCTGGAAAATGAAAGGCATGAGATAAACTTGAGGTTAAAATATGTTATGATCATTTTTGAAGATTTTATCTCGTTTTGGGAAATGTTTTGAGAGTTATATAGTTTTGGAAAAAGGACAACACGCAGACCATGTGACAACCCGTCGCGTCGGACAATGTTGTGGGAATCGAACCCACAACCAAAGTGCGACGGGTATTTATCGCCTACCACTGGACTACGTGAAGTCCCTGGTTAGTTTGACTGATTCTTTCTAGTTATATGATTTTTTTAATTAAGAGTAAGTTGATTTTGGGTTATTTATGAAAATGATTAACCTATCATGGAGGATATTTGATTAGGTTAATTACTTTTCAATACGAGACTTTAGAAGCAACTGATATTGTTTGGAGATAAATGTTACGATTTAACTTGGAAGACTATGTGACTAAATCCTTCAAATATTTGGGTTTCAATCTTATATTGGTTTACTTTGACTAATTTTATGGACAAATTGTTTATCGGATGGTCCTCGTTGAACTTTGGGTTTTGTTGGACAAATTTTGAGATTAAGAATATATTTTCTTTTTATAAAGGGTTATCTTTTTTTTGGATTACCTGACCTTGTACTAACCTTTCTAGTTTTGGTTTCAATTAAAGCCTAAAGACATGGGATGTATATAGTTCTCTTTTGTGGATTAGGTGATTCTCTAGAAGTTGATTATAGTACTCTTAATGCGAACAAGTCTCCCTAAATACCCGTGTTTTGGAAAAAATATGAGTTTTTGTAAGGAATCTAATAAAAGTTGAAAGTCAACATGATAAGTGATTATGTTTCCTTATGAATAAATTCCCCAATAAAAAGTAACTTAAAACAAAAATGTTGTCTATTAACTTTTCCTACTGGGGAACCCAACACCGTTTAACCCATCACAAGTTTGTGATTTTCTTATTGTTAACTTTCTCCTAAACATGTTTTCTATCACTCTCCATCAGAACATGACCCTATGTTTTCTCCTCCATGTACATGTTTTCCTACATGGAGTCCTAGTATGGGTTAACTCGAGTGACCTCTGTACTTATCATTCTTTATTTTAAAGTGATTGTTTTACCGACTCTTCTTCCGATGTAGGACTTTCAAGGATGTTTCCAAGCCCAATTTTAAAATTGCGAGGACGCAATTCCCAAATGGGGGGAAGGATGTAACAGCCCAGGTAAATAAAGAATATGACATTTTCATATTTATCCATATTTGTGAATAAAATATTAATTTGACTTTAAAGGGGATGCTATGCTTGATGGCGTACCCAACACGCAATAACGAGTTTCTTGGGAATCTTACGTTGCACTCTAATAACAAAATAATATTATTTTAAATGGCAGTTAACATGTAGCTATTGTATTTGCGGGAATGGATAGAAATAACTAAAATATTATTATATATGTTTTTAAATGTTTTTACATTTATCCAATAAAATATAAAGGCATAAAATAAGGAAAGAATTCAATTTTAGGCATATATGCCCTAGTTTTCACTAAAGGTTCACTTATCACCTTTTGATGGAGAACCGTCATTAAATATAGTTTTGTTCACTCTTCTACATCCTTTTGGACCAAATAAAACTCTTCTTAAGAATTGGGACATCAAAATTTACTTTGTGTAAATTTTTGGTATCTTTCTGATAAAGTTCATTTTTTAATGAATAGTGTAAAATGTTGTATTTTAATTCAAAACCTCTTTTTAATATAATTTATTTATATGATTATATTATATTTTTAATTGGTTTTAAAGTATAATTAGAATATATTTTTACCATTAAATCCAATAGTGGTTGTTGGAATTAATTTCACTTTGAAATCAGACTTAAACTAGTGTCAATGTTTTGATACATATTGTTTCATAAAAACACGCTATTTGCTCTGACAGCGGGAATTAATTATTAAATTAATTAATGTGACTTATGTGTTTTGAATTTTGTATAATAGACTTCATTTTGGAATTTGGAATATCAAATATAGCTTAGGGTGAATCTTTGGGATTTTTCTGAAAAACTTCAATTTTTGATGAATAGTGAAACCACTAAGTGGTACTTATAAAAACTGATTTTTCCGTTTAAATGAAAATTTGCCATCTTTGTGTTTTGAATTTCAAAAAATCCGACATACATGGTTGTCATTAAGAATTAAAATGTAGTTCAATGGGATAAAAATAATTTATTGGTGAATAGTAACTTATTAAGTTTTTAATCGTGATTAGAGGTAATTAGTGAAATTTAAGGAAAAAATGATATTATAATAAAATGAAAATATCTAGACACATGCCCTACCCTTACTGGATGTGTCATGGCCGACCAAGAAAAGCCATGGGTCAATTTGGGGAACCCATGGAGCCACTTTGGTTGGAAAATGACATTAATATCTCTTTATTTAAAGTTAAAGTAAAAATGACACACACATGAAATGTTTTACTAAAACAATTTTTACATGGGGTTATAAAAGTCAGATTTTTGACTATAAATATTCATTAGAAATCGAAAAAGATTTCCTAAATCATAGTATTTTTTTTATAATTTTTAGACATTAAATAAATTAAAATATTTATGACATCATGATGATGCAGCGATGACCTCATTATTTAACGATTTAAATGAAATGGAAAGATAATGTAGTATCTAAGACCTACACATGTCCAAAACCTATTTTATGAGTGGATTTCGAACCCTTATCACCTTATCCTCGAAGCACAACAATGTGGGACCTCTTAAATCCGAATACCATTTTAAAATAAAGTGACTTTTTTTTAATTTCCAAGAGTGCCCCTCCTCTCCTCTTATAAAATGCATCCACCTCTACCTCCTTACCCACACTACCAAAGCCTTTGGATCGGCCAACCCCTGCCCATTTTGGCTCTCCACATCCCTCTATTACTCCTTGAAGCCTCACTTTGGGCAGAATTCTTCCCAAGGAAGCCTTTGAGCTCATATCTATGAGAGTTACCCGATTTTAAGGTAATGTCTTCTTTTGAGCCCTTTTGTTTGATTTTGCTTCTCCAACCCCCTAAAATCTTTTTATTATTTTCTTTTGTTACAACTACAGTATCCTAAATATACTGGGATGTTTTTATAAGAAGTATTAGAGCTACACTTACACACACCTACATATAATGGTTAAAGAACATACTGTTTCTGTGGATGGCGAATTTCTGCCTCCCGAAACGATGATTGTTCAACATTCTTTTAACACCTTCAAAGGTGGACATTAATATGACACTATATTTATATATGATATATAATATGTTTATGTTTTCCTTAAGCTTATGTATTTTTCATTTTGGGCATACCTTTATGGTTTCCATTATGGGTAAACGCGATATCTTCATTTAAGGAAGTGCGAACTACCGCCCCCTCAAAGTGATGTGATTCGTTAATGCCATATGTGGGATGTATAAAGGATGGATTTAAAGTTCTTATAAATGATTTTATACTGGAATTATAATATATCTCTATATCATTATTATTTATTTCCATTAAAGTATGATATAGAAATGAAAGTAGCGTTCATGCGTACGTATGGCTTACCGTCTCCATGAACGGTGCATTTCATTTCTTATCCCCAAATGTAATGTACTATTAAAAGTACCTATATATAATGGAAATATATAATGAATGACACATATAAATGATGAATATAATTCTGGAATTAAAATATAAATACCTCTCATTTAGTTTTAATTCCATTAATATGACAAAGAAATGAAAGTAGCGTTCATGCGTACGTACGGCTTACCGTCTCCATGAACGGTACATTTCATTTATTATCTCAAAATGTTATGTAATACTATAAGTACATATATATAATGGATATATATGTAATATATTACATCAAAATTATGGATATCATTCTGGATTTATAACATATATATATATATCTCTCTTTTTGTTTTAATTCCATTAATATGACAAAAAATGAAAGTAGCGTTCATGCGTACATACGACCTACCATCTCCATGAACGGTGCTTTTCATTTTTTATCTCAAAATGATATGGAATAGTATGAAATGAATATTTACTGGATATATATGATATTTTAATCATTAATACTATTCTGGAAAGTATTTACTTATAACTACATGGGAAATCTTTTTTCAAACAAGTTCATTTTTGACTCATGTACCAAACATCGACAAAAACGTCTGATATGAACTAACATTATTAAACAATTATTATAACATTATAATTTGTGATATGAACTGAATAATAATTTCTAAAGGAGGTACTTAGGCAATTATTAATTGGCCAAAGTTTATTATTCAGGAATATAAAGAAACGAACAAGACAAGTTGGACTTAAGGTAAGGGATCCTACTACCCTCTTTCTTTTTAAGTACACTCTTTTATGTCATTCCTTTTAAAGATCATATTTCTTGTTATTGGGATGTTATTTTATATTACTATTACTGTAATTTTTATGTTCATATGATGAGAGACCCTATTCTCTCTCATCAATCCATTTTGGAAGTTTTGAGTGGCGCCGTTAGGCTGCCGAATTTTCGTAAGAGATCTAACCTCTCTCATTCTCATTAAGTACTCTCCTTTATGTCACTTCGTTTAAGCTCCTCTTTTTTATGATGGGGGATGTTCTTTTATATTCCTCTTGCTTTACATTTTATTGTAATGTGATGAGATACCCTATTTGATCTCATCAATCCATTTTTGGAAGTTTTATGTGGCGCCGTTAGGCTGTCGAGTTTTCATAAGGGATTTTTCATTTCACTTTTATTCCTGTGAGATTTATTCTACATTTGCCACAATTTCCATTGAGTGGTGTATGTACTGACCATTATTTTACTCATTGTGTAATATTATTTCATTTATGAGTATTTACATCAATGTTGTATTGTCCTTCTTTCACGGGGAGTATGTTTCGAAAGATACCCATGTCGGTAAGGGAACCTTTCACCCTCCTCTTTTTAAAAGACTTATTTTGTTGGGTCTTTTAATTTACATATTGTTATGTTGGGATATGTTCTCATATATCCTTATTGATGTAAATTTTATGTCCAAGTGATGAGATACCCTTTTTTTGATGTGACGCCGTTAGGCTGTCAAGGGAACTTCTTAACCCAATTTCGATTTCTTTGGGTTCAACATGTAGTTATTGAATATGTCATCCTATGAATATGTGTGAATGACCTTTGATTATTTTACACTTAATATCCACTTATATTTGGTGTATTCTTTTGTCACACATAATTATGTAATTGATTTATCCTTAAACCAAGGATACCGTCTTTGTAAGGGACTTTGTCTCAATCTCCTTTCATTGAGGCATATTCTGTTTTATACACAACCTTATTTTATATGGTGTATAAACTCCTTTGACTTTTATGTTTATTCAAAAGGAATATTTTTTATACGAAGTGTTTATTAAACGACAAAAGGGAATGTTTTTGTCATACGTATGCGGCGACAACGACTTCTCCGCCGCCGTGTCCATTATTTGAGTTTCAGCTTCCTCTAGAAGCCATATCCTCTTTTTATAAGAAAAATATATACCATGTTTTACTTTTATTTTATTTTGGTATTGAAAATGGTTTTCATAATGTATTTATATCAATGTTTTGTATTGATATCTTGTTATTGAAAGGTGGAAATGTTATGTTTCCTTTATGCATGTTTTATGTGATAAGATTATGTTATGGTTCTTGGGCATTGTTATGAAGACGGGTGGTTCCGTGATAAACTATGGTCGGGGGAGCCTGATATAGCTCTCCAATGCATTGGGTAACGCGAAGGAGTGAAACGTTAAGGTTTTTTCAAAGAGATTTAGGGAATATACTGTGATGGGTATTCCAAACGTAACCAAGAGGGTTACTCCCTATGTAAGAATGTTATGAATGCCTCAAGTTACCTTTGTGTCTTATGATTTCTATGATTTATTCATGGTTTGATGAGGTATGTTAAAGTGCCTATGTTTTATGGGTAAAGTATGATTTCATTCTTATGTATATATGAACTCATGTTTCCTTTCTATATTTTTATAACTCTTACTGAGATTTTTATGCTCATCCCAAGTTTTTGAAATGTTTTTCACAGGTCAAGGGAAAGGTACATGATGTGATGATAGTGTCAAGGATGTGTCAAGAAAGAACCCATGTTTTATTTTAAATATGTTTCCGTTGATGGGAAGAATGAATACTGTATTTTATGTAACCACTTTGTTTAAATGCGTAATGTAATGCAAGTTTCATGATCTAATTCTCTAAAACTCTAAACCTGAAAAGATCCTCAATGTGTAATCTTGTAATAACTCAAGATTAAGTAAGGTTTAAGGCTGGGGACTTATAGGTATAATGTGTTTCCTATAAAGTTGTTAACCTATATTATGTGACATAAATAATGTGTTTAGAATTTTATAGATATTCCTCCATAATGATTTTTTTGAGAGGATGACATGAGGACCTCGATGGAGACGTTCCTCCAGTATTGGAACTTGAGGCACCAATATCACCAGGTGAGGAAATAAGAGAGTTGTTCCATGAGAACATTGATCTCTTCATGTAAACTACGGAAAGATACCCAGAGTGAGTTGTGAGGAGCATGTCTGACGCGACAAGTGAGTTCTAGTTGTAACACCCTATGAATTTTAATAGAGAGGGTGGAACTGAAGGATTTGTGTAATGGATTGAGTCTATCAGGGCTGTACTTGACCATTTAGATAATCCTATTAAGAATATGGTCATGTTTGTTAGTAATATGGTATGAATATTAGTGAGTAGTTGAGGGGACATTCAGTCTTAGACTGGACAAGATAATGGTATTTTATGGATGGACTTCTTGGAGATGTTCTTGAAGAACTTATATCTAGAGATTCTTAGGAAGGAGAGAGTATCAATGTTTTTGAGGTTGAATTGGGGAAGTGTATTTTTGATAGACTATGTTGGAGTCTTTAAAGAATTTCATATCTTTTCCCCAATGTTTTTAGGGGATGTGACTGCTATGGTGATATGTTTCTAGGATAAACTTAAATGTGATATTAAGTCCCATGCTAACCTCGTTTGGTTTAATAATTTTGTTGATGTGGTAGATCGGTCTTTCATAGATAAGGGGAACCAGAGATAGGATTCTTGATAAGGACATATGGTTAAACTGTATGGTTGGGAGGTATGAATTCTAAGAGTAGGAAGTGTCTCTATGACTACATTAGCAAGGGCTGTGGGAAGCAGAGTACCTAGAAAGTGAAATCAATTGCTCCTGATCTTACTCAAGTATTTTGTACCTAGTATTTTAGGTCCATAGACATCCATATATATCACCCTAACGACCAGTAGAGTTCCATGGATGTCGAATGATGGTACATTTATAAAGGTTTTCCATGAACCTATGATGGGTGGGCATCAATGGAGTTTCTAGACAAAACCCGGGTGCAAGAAGGGGATCTTCTCCACCATATCAGCATATCAGCTATAGTTATAATGTATGAGGTGGTAAAAGCATTGGATATAGTGATTATAGGAATGAGATCCCATATTAGAATATTTTTTCATCACATGAGACTCGGATTCCATCATAGAGAATAGGGGCATGAAATTTGCATGACATTAATATTACACTTATGGACAGTGAGGAGGGACCATCAATAGAAAGAGGTACTATTACTATAGTTTCTATTTTAGCTAGTGATTTATTTGATATGGGTTAATCTCATTACTTTATTTCCACACAACTTATGACTAGGTTGAGAGTGGAAGTGGATTTCATTAATGGAGTGTTCACAATAGACAAACCATTTAGAGTGTTGTGTAGAGTCATATTCTTGTGAAAGGGATATTATCTCAAGGTTGGGGAGTATCTTTTTCTGTGGAATATTTACATCAATTAAATTTCAGGATTTGACCTAATTAAGGGTATCTGTTAGTTAGGATCATACTAATACCATATTTACTGTAACCACAAGAGTGTGGCTTGTACATATACTGAGGGTGAAGAATAGTTTCCTTGTGGATAGTGGTATATCAAGGTGGGATGAGCAGGGCCCACCATGATGAGCATAGTGGTGGATTTCATGAGTGAGGTGTTAACGATAAGCACATTTTTGGAGTGCAGTATAAAGTCATCTTATTGTGCAAGGGATTTTAACTCGTGGTTGGGAAGAATCATTTTCTATGGGAACATTACATCATTTAAATTTGAGGATTCAACCTAATTATGGGCATGGAATGGTTATGAGCATACTGAGAGAATATTAATTTTTACAACATGAGAGTGAAATATACATCTCCTGAGGGAAAAAATATATTAACTATGGCAATTGGTACATAAAGGCGGGATAAGAAGGGTCATTTCACCAAAAACATGGAAGTTGACCACCCATGTTGCTAGTTTTCTATTGAATGATAGATGTGTGAAGTAGGGTGTCTTTCCACTAGTAGTGGAGATGTTTCAAGATGTGTTTCTTAAAGAATTATCAAGGGTAAGACTTGAGAGATATGTGTAATTTAGTATTGAGATCATAATGGGTGATGAGCTAGTTTCTATTTCACCCCACAGAATGGCACCAACAGATATTCAAGTGCTCAAGACATAGATAGTGGTAATAGAGGATGAGGGGTATATCCGACTGAGCATCTCACCCTAGAGTTCAGTATTTTTGTTTACCAATAAGTTATACGAGAGTTTAAGATTTTGTATTGATTAACAGAAATTGACCCTGATGATTATGAAGAACTGGTGTCCTCTTCTGTGTATCGATGATCTTTTTGACTAGTTGTGGGGAGCTTTCATCATTTTAGTGATAAACATGATATTAGGGTATCATCAATTGAGATTTCAGACTTTTGATATATTGAGAATTAATTTCAAAAGTAGATATGGCCTATATGAGTTCATTGTTGGGACGTTTGGGTTGAAGAATGCACCATCCAAGTTTATGGGCTTGAGGAATAGAATATCCCATCCATACATAGACCATTTTGTGGTGGTGTTTTTGGATGACATCTCGATGAACTCTATGAATCATGAATATCATGCCCAACACCTTGATATCATCCTGTGTACACTAAGGGGGTATTAGCTGTAAAATAATCTATGTAAGTGTTAGATTTGGATTGATTGAGTAATCTTATTAGGCTACATAGTCTCAGTGGAAGGTGTGCCTGTAAAACCATAGAAAGTACATGCAATGGTGTCTTAGGAGTAGCATAAGAATGATTTTTATATCCTTATATTTTTTTGGTTGGATGGGTATTATTGGATGTTTATCTAGGACTTTTCACATTTGGAATCACCTCTTGCAGGATTCATCAAGAAGGGGGTAAAGTTTGAATGGTCAAAAGCAAGTGAGATTTCATTCTAGGAGTTGAAGAAGCAGTTGACATCAGAACTACTATTGATCTTACCTTATCTAGGTGAGAACTATATATGATTTTCTGTCACTTTTGGGATAAAAAAAGAATCATTGTTGATGGAGGGTGATTGAGTTGGAGCCTATGGTTCATGGTAGTTGATGCCTCATAAACAAAACTATCCAAATAACAAAATTTATTTAGCTGTGTTATTTAATAATTTATATTGTTGGAAGCATTACATATTGGGTGAGAAGTTTATTGGGAAAACAATTAAGAAGATATTAATGTGTATCTTTTCATATATATATTTGAATGTTCTGCAGTAGAGGTGGGATTATTATATAAAGTCCGCTTATTTTCAGATAGCATATATGATCAGAAAGGGAAATAGTGGTGCATATTCTTTGAGTAGAAAAAATCAGCCTCAGGTAGTTTATGTGTCTAGTGCTGAGTGGAAAATGATGACCTTACTAGTTGATATGCATGTGATTTTTTCAGAGAGTCCGGAGAAGATGACTCTTGTATAAGTTTCTGTAGAGTCTTCTCTTCTGTGATGCTGTGGGGAAACATTTATGAGGATCTAGATAGTTTATACCTTAGAGAAATCCTTGAAGGGGGGTTCCACATTCTAATCGGAGTATAGATTAATATGAGATTATCTATGTCAGGAACAAGGTTTTTGTTTTTCTAAGTATGCAGGAGGAGATAATGTGTGAGTTTCTTGCCTCAATGTGTGTGGTACATCCTGGTGTGACCAAAATGTATGGTGACTACAACCATAGTTTTGGTGTCTATTCATGAAAACTAAGATAACATGGTTCGTGACATGATGTGACACATTTTAGAAGTTCATGGTTGATAATTAAATACCTGGGGGTTTACTATAACCATTGACCATTCTGGAATGAATGTTTTAAAAAGTTACCAAGGAATTTTTGGTGAGTATCCCATGTATTCCGTTGAAGAATGATTATATTTGGGTGGTTATAGACCATTTGACAAAGGTATCACATTAATTTCATATATGTGATACTTTCTCTATGGATAATTTGGGATAATTTTATGTTTGGGAGATAGTATATTTACACAGGGTTCTAAAAAATATTGTTTCAGACCACTACTAGAATTTTACTTCATGCTTCTCTCAAGGCTTGTAGAAGGTCATTGGTATATAGGTCTTATTGAGTACAACATTCCACCCATAGACATATGGGAATTGAGATCATAATATATAGGTTCTTGAGGATATTCTATGAGCTTTTGTTCTTAACTATGGTGGGTCTTTGGATAATAACCTATCTCTAGTGGAGTTTTTAAATAAAAATATTTTTCAAGAAACTAAACAGATGGCATCATATGAGGCAATTTAAAGTAGGTTATGCAGATCACTCAAATTCTGGAAGGAGATAGGTGAGTCAGAGTTATTGGAATCAAGTACCATACAAGATATATCTGAGCAAGTACAATTGATTCAAACGTTTTTGGTTAAGAATAAAAGTATAAAGAATTCATTTGATAATAGACGTAGAAGAATCACAGAGTTTACATACGGTTCTAATGTATTCCTATGGGTGTCACGTAGATTGGGTCATTGTAGGATATAGAGTTAGTAAAAGTTGGTACCCATGTTTGTCGGACTGTTTGAGTTTGTGGTGAGAATTAGGTTGGTGGAATACCTATTGGATCTTTTGTAGAGATAATGTGCTATGAATGATGTTTTCCATGTGTCAAAAATTCAGCAATATCACCCTGTAATTTCTCATGTGATGTAAGTGGATAATGTTGATCTTGAGATAGATGTGTCCTTTAAGGATCATCGGATATGTGTGTTAGATTACAATGACAAGGTTCTTTGAGGCGAGACAATGATGATAATTCGTTTATAGTGGAAACATGATGTGTTTAGGATGAAACATGAGAGGGAGAAACATATATGAGGGATATATGCCCCATTTTTTTGAATCGGAATCTTATAGTTCTTTGGGAGTACATTTTGAGGATGATATATTATTAGGTTTGGAGATTGTAAAACCCTGTCCTTTTCTAGAGATTTCTTCAGCTCCATTACATGTACTCTTTTTTTCTTTTCCCGAGTAATTTTAATTTTTTACCATGGGGAGTTTTTTTGTGGAAAATTTGAGAAAAATGGATGAAATAGTGTAGTGCATAGTTAGCACATGGTTTTTCATAATAGCGTGTAGTGGACCAATAAACTATTCAACCCTAGATAGAGTGTTTTTTCATGGAATACAAAGCATTTGTCTAACAGTGTGCCCTAAAAAGAGAAAACATGAACCCCCTAGAAGAGGTGAATGTTTAAGGTGCATGGTTAGGGAAAATTCTGTGCCCCAAGAATAAAACCATGCATAGGGGATTTTAACCCCACCTAATTAGATTTAAAATTTCACAAGCTCCCATTCTAACACCTATTCGGCCTTAAGTCGATCTATAATGTCGTTTTCTAATTTTAGAGCCTCCATGATATATTCAAAGACATTCTGACTTCCTTTTTTCATGATCTGAAGAAAAAATTGAAGATATTCACCCCTCCCTATACGAGGATCTCATCCTATGTGGTTTCCTTTCCCTTTCCCATTCTTCTCCCATCTGTTATAGGGGTTTTCTTACCTATTTATTGTTAGATCTAGATCTAGAATTATGGATATAGATCAATAATTAAGGGATCATGATTCATTTGATCTTGAATTTAGGTTTCAGACCTGGATCTCATTCTATGCGGTTATCCTTCTCAAATTGGGGATTTCCATTGGAGAACTTTTATTGTCAAATTGAAGCAAGTGGTCTATAATTCAAATCATAAAGTCATGATTGAATTTATGTGTATGAAATTGTAGAGTTTCTATTTGATTTCTTGAAATTTATTTTTATAATTAATTGAATAATTTGGTGAATTAATTAATTGATTAAAATGTTAAATTATAGAATAATAAAATTGTAGATTAAGAATAATTATTTATTTTTGGGGAATTAGGATCGTTGAATTAACTAATTAGTTATCAAATTAATTATG